>DWNA01001329.1:0-15208 GCA_018249835.1 Heliconius besckei | reverse complement strand
CAAATATGAGAAAAAAAAAGTATCCTATGTTCATCCCGAGACCCTCAAGTATCCCTATATCAGTATTTTATCACAATTAAATTAGCGGTTTGGCCCTGATTGCGTAAAAGACAGACAGACAGACAGAGTTACTTTCGAATTTATAATATAGGTATGGATATCATTCCCTGAGTGGTAATAGAAACTATAACCAAATAATAGAAATGGTTTCGACCACAATTCGTAGGAAAGAAGGACTGCCTACCCTGCAGGATATAGTGTGAAGCTGAAAAAAAATTATACACAGAGTCGGAAAAACAGTTATAAAAGGTATTAAGCACTCACATTTAGCGACAATGTTGTCGATGAATCCCATAGCTACGCGGAAATTGAGGAAACTTCTTAAGTGTTTTGTTAATTTGTAAAAGCTGGCTAGTATCGTTAGTTGTTCGCGGTTGTTGCCCTGAAATTTAAGATACATATTAATTTTTAGTATCAACCAAATTGCAGCCTGAATAGGACTTGAATAACGTCGTTTAATAAGTACTGCGCCTGCCTTTAGAAACCTATTGGCATTTTTTGTCCTTTCTGCTGTCTCTCATATAGCAGGGTAGGTTGAGGGAACCTAGGGGTAAGAGACAAGATAAACATATAGGCACCTATATATATTTGGAGATTGAATCTATGACCACTGGTTAAGCAGTCAGGGACACAATTAAATTATAGCAATATGAAAAGCATATATTGCTTATTTTTCGGTTTTTAATATTTAGAGAATTGTTGATATCGAATTTTCGAAATACCTGACAAAAAGTTTGAATTGCATGGAAAAAAATCAATCGCGAATGTAAGTAGGTATCCCTTTTAAAGGTCAGCGTTGTGAAAAAAACAAATTAGAGGAAAAATATACAGAGGAAAAATAATACATAAAATATATTCAGTTATAAAAATAGAGATGTTGACATTATCTGCATTAGTGCAAATATTTAATATCCATACAATCGATCGATTTGAATTGATCGTTATTGTTTTTTAAATATTAACAATATTGTTTTTTTAGCTATCTTTTGCTATTGCTTCATTCTGCATTCACAGGGTAGACAGAGAATTTAGTGTACAGAGTGAATTATGCGGCGGAATTCAACTCCGCCGTAGCATAATTATATGTATAAATTATAATAACAGATAACTTACGGTATCAAATTCACTGGGTACATAATTTGACACTTTTTCTATGCAATGTTCTATAATAGTTTATTGAAAGAAATGTAACGGACTTACTTGATAGAAAGCAATCTCTTCTGAATTGGTAATTAGTCTTGAATTAACATATCTAAATTCTCCTTCTAATTTTTGCTCTCGAACTGTCATGCGAGCTGAAACAGGAAAAGTGGTAAGTATCTACATAAATAACATAATCCTAATAATTTTATAAAACAAAGTCGCTTTTCGTGTCTGTCTGAATTTTCTTCTTCCAAACCACCCAACGGATTTTGATGCGGTTTTCTCCATTAGGTCGAGTATTTCTCAGGGAAGGTTTACATATAGTTTATTATTTGTAAATTCTTATGTAAATTAACATAAATACGATAAATGTGTATAAAGTCCTACCCGTTGAGACACTTTCGCGCATGCGCTGCTTTAATGGTAAGTACTACACGAAAATAATGTACTGGAGTATTGTTCCTCTTAATAAGATCTACAAAAAAGTCCGCGACAGCATATTCGTATCTTTTAAGAATAACATGTAGTGATCATATTTCTGTCTAAAAATTGTAATTTCAATATTTTTTTTATTGTGACGGATATGTTTCCATAATGGTATTAATCTTTATCCCTTAAAATACTTTATTAATTTTCTACGTTAAACGAAGATAAAATTTGCTTTTTACACTATTTCGAAATTGCGAATAGTTTTAGAGAAAAACGCATTTAATTGTTGACACATCACGCCATTGCCACATCAGCTGTATCGAGTAATGTTTTACTTATCCCTTACTCTTAGCATATAAATAAGTATATTAGTTACGTTGGTCATTTAATGTAGATCAAAACTGTCTTTTACTGTTTTTCATTTTAATAAGTAGTTTAGAAGTTGTTACAATATTAAAAAATCCTTGCTGCGAAACGACTCGCCACTCGCCACGCGTCCCGTTTTGCTTATACAAGCGCGTCCGCCGCGCCTGCCTTACACGCATCGGTGGTTCAGTGGTAGAATGCTCGCCTGCCACGCGGGCGGCCCGGGTTCGATTCCCGGCCGATGCATTCAGATAAAATAGCATTCAAATAAAATAGCATTATATCAAAATCAATAGCAAAATAAAATAGCATTCAAATAAAAATACCCTCTTCAGCATTAACCACAAGCTCGAAAAAAAAAACCCGCCTGTCTCTATAGCAACAAAGATTTAGATGCGCGTATTGGATATATGGAGTTGAATGTATTATTTCAGCGCGATATATTTGGTTTCATATTTTTTGTAGTAGTTATTAGTAGGTAGGCTTTTGTTTATAATTTCTTTCGTTTAATAGTCATTTAATTATCTAAAAATGGTCATTTAAATATATATTAATAAGTACTTGAAAAGATTAGTAGCAAAGACTTAAAATTACGTTACCTACAAAAAAATCCCTGCTGTGTAAAACAATTGGAAAATTCTTATTGAAACTACGAAAATGCGGGTTGCACTAGGGTTTTATTAATTTTCACATTATCTTAAGTGCTTTGCAAACAAACATTATATGAATAATTCAGTAGTTAAAGCGGGCGAAGCCGCAAGAGGGTCGCTATTATACTATATAAATAATAATATATATTAAACTATTGTACACGAAATTGTTGAAGAAAAGAGCAGCTTAAAGCTTTTAACCATACCACGTATCAACAAGAAAAGATAGTGTGTAAAGAGAATATAATGTCTATATTCCCGCTTGAGAAAAAAAATATTTAACATACAAAAATATTCGATAATAAGAAACGCTATGCATATAGTGCATAATTAATATAATTACCTGTAGGTCTTCTGAGGTAGGTTAAGAATAACCCCGATAAGAAGAGATAACCCATCATCATTGCTGGTGTCTAAAACAATTAACATATATATATTAACATATATATATATATATAGATAATTACACAATTAATATTTTATACATAGGTATATATATACTATTTAATTATGTTACTTGTTGCGATAAGTGATGATTCCATTGTTAAATGTTTAAAACACGTTGTCGTTCCATATAAAAAGTTTAAATAGCAGTACATTCTTATTTGTATAATTGCCATTGACGAAATTATTTAGAATATGGGGTTCATTCTCTATTGATCATTCTTTGTAAAAAAAACCCATCATTAGTCAGGTACTAATGAATTTCGATAAATTGCTAAGTTTATGAGTGTGAATATCAACATAAAATTATAAAAAAAGTTAGAGTGGCGTAAGGGGGGGCCAGCGAAGGCATCGTGGCCCGGGCGCCGCTCATATAGGGGCGCCAAATAGTCCGCAACTATTAAAACATACATATGAAATGATATTGTGTTTGCCTGGGGGGCGCTGTAAAAGCGAGTTAAGCTCGCTACGCCACTGGAATATATATATGTGTACTTACTGATGGTCCCAAATTAACGGTCAACCTATACAAATATATAGATATATCTAAAATAGGCTTGCTTATGTTACTATACAAATCAATGACTGTGTCACAAAATTTATCTATATCGGTGGTCAAGAGCTGGTCTGCGTTTGATATTCGATTATCCAAATTCGTAACTTGGTAATATGTGAAGCCTCTAAAAAAAATAAAAAAAACAAATAAAATTTATGACTAAATAAATAAATTATCAATTAAATATTTTAAAAATAGTCGTTAAAATCGGTGAAATCGGTTGAAATCTCGCTGTGTTGTTCACATTTTTATTTATTTTCTCATATTATTTACTTTCGTAATCTAATAACATTATTATTTTAAAGACAATTTACATACAATACCTATTTTGTAACAATTTTGTCAAACAAAATAATTTATATTGCCGTATCTTTTTTAATTACGAACCGACTTAAATAAAACAAACATGTTAACGGAAGTTTGCCAAAATACAATAGTGAAAACTACATTTAAATTGGTTAAACTGTTTCTGAGAGAACCTTGCACAAAAGCATATAAGGCGATTCAGCAATGAACCATAAATACCTAACATGTTAAAAAATTATGAATAATTAATTAGTCTAAAAATTAAAAAACTTACTTTAAATATTGCTGATAGAAATATACTGAAAGATTAGTCCTTAATCTTAGTTTAAGTTCTCCTATACTCCATTTCAAAACATTGTTCACTAAAGAAATCTGAAAAAGTAAACGTTCATTATTAAAATATAGTATAAACTTGTTATTTTTAACAATAAGAATAAAGACTGTGTAAGCATAAATACCATCGGCATATATGAGAAGAAATGAAGTAACAGTCGCTTAAATTCCGTCTTGTTCATTGAAATAATAGAACTGAAACAAAGAATAGTTAAAAATTAAAATAAAATAAATCAACTTCACGCTGTATCAGGCATACAGTACTAAAAAACCATATTTATTAAAGTATTTCTAAATTATGAATTAAATTTTATTTTCATTAATTTTATTTATAGAGGATTATGTAAATGATTGAACAATTAGAAATGATTTAGTTTGTTTTTTCCTTTGCATGTTGTAATTGTAACAATTGTTGTTACGCCTTATAAATAAATTTATGTAACGTATTCTAATGAAAAGACCAACATTGGATTCTGGTGGAAATAACTATTTATAACCAATAGACCAAATATAAAACTAATAAGAAATAAATAAAAATGCTACGTATTCAATTATAGTGGGAAACTTTATCTAATACATTATGTATCTATATACATAAAAAGCTGCAAGTGTTTTATAAAAAATATATTTTAACATTTTTTAACATGAGAAAAATGAATTTTTATTATACGCAAAACTTAATTTAAATGTAATGTGAGTAATAAAATAATAATATTCATTTAAAATTACTGTTAAAACGCTATTGCTATTGAATATACATATTTTTTTTCATTCAGCATCTAATTTAATAAATAATAATAATTAGTTTAGATGTTGGATGAAAATAAAAAATGAATTAATATTTAGATTTACCTAAAACAAGAACAATATGAGTTTGAATCGCATGTTTTGATTCAGATATTTTATAGGTTAAATAACTTTCACGAAAAGGAAAGTAAGCAAATTGTATTTAACGACTCTCTTCACTTTAAAGTTTAAAATAAATCAACTTCACGCTGTATCCCGCACACAGCAGGACAGGCAGAGGGAACCTAGTGTTAAGACACTCTGTTTCCCATTTTTCGCCGAATTCTGAAGACATTGCTTGTTGAGTGACGAAACTCAACGCCGCGCTTTTCTTTGATACCAGAACGATGAAATAAAAATATTAAATATTTAATTTCCACAACCTGTCGCGTTTACGGTCACACGCTTGAACTCAAATATATTTGTATAAGCCTTAGGTAATGATAAATAGATATAATATATAAATGTATTGTATTTCCTTTATACACGTATTGAATTAATAACCTTCCTCTAAAGTTGTGTCATGAAATAGGTAGTTATTATTTCGTAATAAAATAATAAGGAACAAATAAAATTATATTATAACTACAACATCAGGATTTAAAAAAAGGCTTTAGTTGACAATGAGACAAATGCATAAGATTATTAGTAATGTGTCTTTAACACTCCTTAGGTCATTACACCGGATCATACTTTTAACAGACTTCTGCAAAGAAGAAGGAAATCAATTTGTTCAATCAACTGTACTTTGTTAGCAAACTGACAAAACTGTCTAAAAATTATATAAAACGCTAAGACATTTAGTTTATATTTTTATTAGTTACAAAATATTTTGTATAGTATTGATATTTTTTATAACATATATTTAATATAAATTTCTTGTAATATTAAACGCAGTAATAATAATCGGAAAACAGTATTATTTTCCCCGTTTGGTATCTATCTATACCTCGCGTTGCAAAGCGATACATTTCCCTACAGTTCTAAGTCCCAAAGCAAAGTCCATTAGTGCCACGATAAACACTCGACGCGAGCATTACAGAGCGAGAAAATTATTTATTTTACTATTGAACATTGCGATTTTCACATACAATAATATATATCTAGTAACGCTAGAGAAATTATCGTCGACTTTGGCCGTATGAGGCCCACATATATATAATCCATGTTTTTTTTATTAACTTAATTCAGGGTCATTCAAGAGTTTTCGTCTATGGCAGGCAGTTAAAAAAAATATGATAAGTCATCTAATATTTAGTTACTTTCAGATATTATTCATATATTTTAAAAGGTCAACTATAGATATTAACATATTTTTATGATTACGTGTTCGAATCGTATAGTAACAATAAAAATTCGTTCAAAAAATCGTAAGCTAGTAAAAATTTTACTACAATTTTCGTGCATAAAATTAAAATGATTCGTAATTTGCATTTGTAATAACTAAAATATTTTCGAGTTTTATACATATTTATTTATATTTGGTGACGATTAATCCAATCTGGTGCGATAATGATAATAATTATTATGGCATAAGTAGGTAGATAAGATTGAAACAAAATATTCCTTTTTTTCATTCATCAATTAGCAGAAATTAAATCATTTTGGAAAGTCAAAGACAAGTCATATTCAGATACGCAGCGAATAAGTTTCACTTTTTGAGTAACTTTTACTTTTTAATGCATGATTTTAATGATGTAATAGACAAACGTTACGTTGTTAGATGATGGCTGCCTCGTCCACAAACAAATATAAAGGAAAACCAGTTATATGATTCATTTTTTTTATCGAATATTTGCCAGTTCCGCACACGTGTAAGTCAAGAAATAAATAAATTCTACAATCCAGATACTACAAAGTTATATTATTTTGCATACAGACATTTTATTATTTTAGTTAAAAAAACAACGATGTTCTGACGTAACAAGTTATTTTAACATATGTAATAAATAGTAAAAAACCTTGCTTTAATGTCGTAATGTGTAGAAGTAAAAATATAAATATTATTTAATTGCATATATAAATATATGATATATACACATGTATCTCGTCAATAATAATTATTGGCAATATAGCAATAAAGTATCACCTAGTAAATACGTAACTCACTGGATCACGCCGTAGAGTCCAAAACCTGGATACCGAAGGCTTTAAATATATTTGTGTGTTATATTTCACAATTTTTTGTGTTAAATATTTCCCAGTGCAAAATATCCTTTTTCGATGATGTTTTTTTTAAATGTTCAAAAGTTTCATTTTTAAATATTCTTGTGCAGTCCAATAAAAGTATTAAGTAATATTTAATATTCTAGGTTAATTTTCAGTGTGCAAAATTTACTCGCTCTTTTGTAAAGATCTGTTTACCGTTTTAATCATAAAGCATAACAACAATAACTTCATACACGTACGTGGCATGACTTGACTGGACCGGAGGTTTCATATCCGTGCTGAGCCGTAGGAATTATTGTATTTAGGTTTTTATTGAATGCCTAAAATCAGCGTCATTCATTTCATTCAAAAAATAATCAGATTTAAATTACTTAATTATTTAATGAACGCATAGAAGTATAGATAACCGTACATCGTAATAATTAAATAATTTTATCCTAATATTGATTAATTATTCGTACAGTTAAAGCGGGCGAAGCCGCGCGAGACCGTTAGCATTAAATAAACGCCATTGGAATTAGGTCGATTGATGCCCTATAGACCACTTCATTTCATTTACTATTGTATGAAAGATGACTTGTATAAAAGTACCGTGACTTTTGTTATGCAATTTACTTCTGCTGAATATACCTACAATCTTATTTTTTATAATTGCGAGTGGAGTTCGAGACCGTCGTAGCGCTAGTAGCATCCCATTCGGGGGAAATATTTCTCAGGTAACTAGGCAAACGGAGAGTTTTAACACTATGTTCGCTCTGCCTGCCCCGCTATGTACGGGATACAGCGTTGTTTTAACATGATTACATGATATTATATTGAATGACAGTCAATGAATCGTTAAAACTTTAAAACATTTAGTTTAATATTAACTCGTTAAAATATTCTACCAACGAACATTATAGGTACATGCATTTATAATATGTAGATGGTTAAAGAAATCATAAATGCAAATTACCGATTGGTTTGTTGTAGTATGGATTTTATAAAGTGACTTCTAGTTCATTTAAGGAAATTAACCTGTTCATAGGGCAACTAAATATTTAAATGTTATTAATTATAAAAGATATTTCATTTCATTATTATATGTAGAAATATGATCAGTTATATTTAATTATTTTTCTACACATATAAATATAATAGTAATTCTTTAAAGACTGACGAAACTAATTATGTTTATTTTGTAGATTATTTGCTATCTATATAAAAATAACTGGAGGACGATGATGTAATTTTTTGTATTAAAACGCTGACATCGCCTTACTTCCTCCTTTAAACTTTTCTTTATTTTAATTTAAAATTGCTATATAAAAATTTGAACCTTTTTGGTCATTTAATTGGCTTATAAAGCTTTATAATAAAAAAAATCTTGATGAATTGCACTTTCAAATTGGTTATAGAACTATAACAAAAGTAACTTTAATATTATATTGAGGCCGTCGTGGTGCAGCGGTACAATGGTGTGACTGTTACACGACGGTTGTGGGTTAGATTCCCACTCGAGGAAGTGAAATATTTATTTACGTTTATATTTTCATTTCTTAGCTTTGATGTCGAGGCAAAGCGCGGCGTTGAGTTCTGCCACTCAATACGCAACGACTTCAGAATTCGGCAGAAAGTGGGGAACGGAGTGTCTTAACACTAGGTTCCCTTTGCCTAACCTGCTGTGTGCAGAATACAGCGTGAAGCTGATTTATTATTTTATTTTTTAAGTATAATATTTAAAATTGAGAAACAGTACCTATACAAAACATTTGTTTTTTTACTTTTTTATATTATGTACTAAAACAGCTGCAGTTAAATAAGTTCATTTATTTACATTATACTATAAAAATCTTAATAATGTTAATGTTATTAATGTTACTATAAAATTGTTAATTAGGGGAGGCCTATGTCCAGCAGTGGATGTTGAAAGGCTGATGGATGGATGGATGGATAAAAATGTTTGCTTCTCATCTATGCCTTCTTATAATAAAATCTTTTATATAATTATGTGTAAAATTAATACCACAATAGTAATCTATAGATATTACGCATTTATGTAAATTACGCATTTTTTCTAAATGAACAATAAAATGATATTATGGTAAATGTTTCAACCAAAAAAAATGTGTATCACAATTAAAAATAAATTAAAATATGTTTACTATTTGCATACAATGGACGCCTTTATGAACTTGAGTCAACTTTCATTACCAATTTAAAGTTAAGTTGTTACTTTATAGTTCTGTAACTTTATAGTAAGTATGTAAGATAACATTCAATTTGTAGTTTACACACTTTATTTGAAATGAATATGTTTTAAAGTAGCACAGTCATAAAATTACACAATAATTAATTCAAATATATTTCCAAGCGGAATATTTTCTTCAATGACAGATATCAAAGTTCAGATTTTTATGTACAAAATAAACAAAAAGTGTTTTCTACTATACTACTACTACTACCTTAAGTACTTCAGTTTTCATTTATTTTAAGTAAATTCTTATTAAAAATATACATACAAATAGATATTTCTAAAATTATATTTATAATTATTGTAATATTTACATTGTATGCCAAATACACAGATATAATTGCAGACAGAGCTTACAGCCAAGACACTCCCCAACTACAATTTTTGTAACATTGCTTGGTGAGTGAAAAAACTCAATGAGTAACTTTATCTTGTTACATTGCATTACTCAAATAACAAGACAAAGCACTACTGTGTGTTAAAGCTATCAACTGCATGAGCACTACTATTATTCTCTGCTTGGTATTTTACAATCTAGATTTTATACATAAAAAATAAGCTACATGCTGTATCCCACATATAGAAGTAGGTGGAAGGAACCTAGTGTTGAAATTAGTGTTTCTATAATATTTTTGGGATATTTAATGCTGAATGGCAGAATATAACAATTTGTCTTGTTACCAGAACATGAAAATGAAAATAATAAAATTTCCAGAGGGGAAAAACTGCTGCACCCTGACAATCCCTCTTTATTCTTTTCTTGTCTTAATAGTAGTACTAAGAAATAACTTACCCCTCAATTAATGTTGTATGTTGTATAAGCCACAAATCACATAGTGTTCTTGATATAAGAGACAGAGCTATCAGTGCCATAAATCCATTCTCTTTACTCCATAAGCTAGGGAACATAATAGACCATAGTACTTTTAACTCGGCAATGAACCTTGCATCGACTTGTGCTTTTGGTTCTCTTTTATTTTTATCTGTTATCATGTATTGAACTCTTTCTTCAGGAGATAGCTGACCAGATTTAACATTTTTTGGTCTGAAATTGACACAATTAAAATAGAAAATACACTATTTAAATATAAATTTAATATTTTTATATGTGTTATTATATGTGCATAATATTTTTATATAATATTATCAAAAAATAGCAACTACAAAAAAAAAGTAAAGGGTACCTTGAGTTTAAGTAATTTCTCAATATCCAAGCACTTAAAGCTGCAGAAGCAGCAATTCCTAGTTTTACATCTGTCCTTGACGTTATTTTACTTAAATTTGGCGCCATAGTAAATGTAATTTAAATTATAAATTAAAAACACTGTTTCTATATCGATATTTATCGTGACATTATATCACAATAACACGTGATTATTCATTCACTTATATGAAAGCTAGCATATATGTTAAATCTGGTATTAAGTCTTAAAATTATTTGGATCAAACGCAATTATATTAATTATATATATAAATAGCAAAACCACCAAGGCAGCAACTACAAACAACTGCGTACCACTAAAAAAGTACTAAAAGAATGACAACTGCCATTCGCTAAAGGTAGTTGCCAACTGCCAAGTGTAAACGTCAGACGAGAAATGTCAATTTACCAGTGCTGCCAGATAATCAAAACTAAAATATATAGATTTATAACCAGACAGCTAAAAAATTTAAAAATAATTTTATAATCCATTAAGGTAGTTAGGTAAGGGATACAGCGTGCAGCAAATTTATATTTTCACAAATAAAAGAATTGAATATTTTATTAAAAAGTTTTTTTAAATTGTATATAGGTACCTACCGTGAACCTATAATATTATCTGTTGGATTCAGACAGTATAATCTTAAAATAAATTACAAATAATATTTACAACTTACAATTAATAGATCAACTTATAGAAATCAGGTAACAGTCTTTTGCAAAACTAAAAACTAGCACTTAGTCAACTTCTTCCACCGTGGGACCCCTGTGCGCTTGGGAGCGCTGCTGGTGCGCGCCAGGCATTGAACACGCCCCGTGCATCTTGCTCATTATAGGCGAACACACTCGCTGTACTTCATTCAGTTTGTGCTCGTACTCTTCTTTTTCGGCTAAGGTGTTGTTATCGAGCCATTTTAGTGCTTCGTCGCATTCTCTACGGGCAGTGTCCTTATCCTCCTCGCTCAGCTTGTCACCGCCTTCGTCCAGTGCCTGCTTGACGCTAAAAACGTACGATTCTAGTTGGTTCCGAGCAGATACTCGCTCTCTTTGACGATTGTCCTCTTCCCTGTAGCGCTCGGCCTCCGCCAGCATGCGGTCGATCTCCGCCTGTGACAATCTTCCTTTGTCGTTCTTGATGACAATGTTCTTGCTGCGACCGGTGCTGTTCTCCTTCGCAGAAACGTTTAGAATACCGTTCGCATCGAGATCGAACGTGACGTCGATCTTGGGCACACCGCGAGGAGCGGGCGGGATACCGGTGAGGTCAAAACGGCCGAGCATGTTGTTGTCTGTGGTCATTGCTCGCTCGCCCTCGTACACCTGGATGGTGACAGCGGGCTGGTTGTCCGAAAAAGTCGTAAATGTCTGGGATTGCGTGCAAGGTATTTTGGCGTTTCTTTCGATGATCTTCGTCATGACACCTCCAGCCGTCTCGATGCCGAGAGACAACGGCGCGACATCCACTAGTAATACATCTTGAATTTTGCTATGTTGTTCGCCACTTAATATAGCAGCCTGTACCGCAGCCCCGTAAGCCACCGCCTCATCTGGATTGATGGAGAGGTTCAGTTTCTTACCACAAAAGAAGTTTTGTAGCATGCTTTGTATCTTAGGAATTCGAGTAGAACCTCCGACGAGTACAACATCGTGGATGGCGCTCTTGTCCATCTTTGCATCCTTTAAAGCTTTCTCCACTGGCTCAAGAGTAC
Organism: Heliconius besckei; assembly: GCA_018249835.1. Lineage (NCBI taxonomy): Eukaryota > Metazoa > Arthropoda > Insecta > Lepidoptera > Nymphalidae > Heliconius > Heliconius besckei. Next base: position 2,823 of record DWNA01001329.1, on the reverse strand, counting down.
CACGGAACAGATCGGAATTTAATTCTTCAAACCGAGCTCTCGAAACTTTCGTGTAGAAATCAATTCCTTCGTAGAGCGCGTCTATCTCTATCGTTGCTTCCGTACTCGATGACAATGTGCGTTTTGCTCGTTCGGCAGCAGTACGTAGCCGACGTAGAGCTCTGGAGTTGCCACGTATGTCTTTCTTATATTTGCGCTTAATTTCATCAGACAAGTAGTTGACAAGTCTGTTGTCGAAGTCTTCGCCTCCTAGATGCGTGTCGCCGGCAGTAGCTTTCACTTCAAATAACGATCCCTCATCGATGGTAAGAATAGAGACGTCAAATGTGCCCCCACCGAGATCAAATATTAACACGTTTCGTTCTCCTTTAAGGTTTTTATCAAGACCGTAGGCCAGTGCGGCAGCTGTGGGTTCGTTGATAATTCGCAAGACGTTGAGGCCTGCGATAGCTCCCGCATCTTTAGTAGCCTGGCGTTGAGAGTCGTTGAAGTAAGCGGGTACAGTGATGACTGCATCACGCACCTGCGTTCCCAGATAAGCCTCCGCTATTTCCTTCATCTTTGTAAGAACCATACTGCTGATTTCTTCGGGGGCGAATTTTTTCGCCTCTCCTTTAAAATCAACTTGGATCTTAGGTTTTCCGTATTCATTGAGAACTTTGAAGGGCCAGTGTTGCATGTCCTGTTGAATCTTGGAGTCGTCAAACTTGCGGCCGATCAATCGCTTTGCATCAAACACCGTGCTTGTAGGATTAAGAGCGACCTGGTTCTTGGCTGCGTCGCCGATGAGTCGCTCTGTGTCCGTGAACGCGACATATGAAGGGGTAGTGCGATTGCCCTGGTCGTTAGCAATGATCTCCACGTTTCCATGTTGCCATACCCCAACACACGAGTATGTGGTACCCAAATCAATTCCAATCGCAGGCATATTAATAAAAAACCTTCTCAATTATAATTACAAAATATTACAATCTTCTCAATTACAGTTATAACTATTCAGTAAAATTCACTTGGTGTTTACACCGAGCTCACTTGTTATCTTCGCTTTAGTTTTTCAAATAATGCTTGCGTTGCCGCCATTTCAAGCCGTTTATATAGATCCAACATAGGTAACGAATCAGATTCGAGAAGTTTCTCGAAAAATCCTACAATGGCCAATCAGAGAATAGTAGGGGTAGAATATTCTAGCAAAATTATTTCATCGACCAATACAATTACTTCAAGCAAAATGAGTAGCATAGCAATATATTTATTATATGAGGAAATGTATGTGTGCGACAAGGTAAGTAACACTGCGTCATTTTTTAACCAATGAACTTCGAGTTTTCCACAAATTGCGCTAAAGTGGGGCTATGAAGTTTGGTGTTACCGTATCAGTAAAATTTCCTTGTTGAATAGATTTTTGTTTGATTTTTGTGTTGTTTTAATGACATAACTTTAGAGGGAATTATCATGGTTTCTTTTTAAATACCTTTGCTACCTGCTATATATTTTACATACAAATAAATAAATAAATACATTTATATCGTAGATCTTGATTTTTCAAAATATTAATTTATTGAAATTTATTTTCAATTTTTATTCTTTGGGAGTATATATGTATGTCTATATAAATTAGCCAAATTAGTAATTATAGACAAAAAATGTAAAGTAGTGAACAAGTATATTTAATAGTTCTTTAAAAATATGTTTTTATTTATTTAAGTCTTGATTAAAATAAATACAGTTTTAATGTTATGTATATTAGAAATTAAAATTGAATGCAATATTTAGGTATGCAATATATATATTGCATACCTAAATATATTGCCATTTATATATATTGCCATTACCATATATATATATATTGGTGTATTTTAACTTCTTTATTTTAAATTATGATATGTTTTAAAGAATTTGCTTCTTAATAATGATTCCAGTTTCAAATATGTATTCGATGTATTATTATTTGGGACATATATATATTTGTTGAAAGTGGAAAATGAACATTTACACTGGTAACATTAAAAATGCACCAATTCAACGCAGCATTACATGGAATGCTCTCGAAGCGCATTTGCTGAGTATTGATCGAGCTATGTGAAACAGCATTACTTATGTCTTTTTCGCTCATATTATAGTCCAAGAGCCAACGTGTCTTATTACGTTTATAAATTTATATGTTCTTACGATTTTTTAATATTTATAACTTTTAACGTTTGGCGGTTTTAAGGGCAGATTAGGTTTATAAGTTATTTTATACTACATCTAATCTACCATAACCTGTACTTACGAAGATTACGGTTTTTAACTTTTTGCTTTAGCCGAAATATCTACATAGCTACATAATTCTCTATATTTTGAGTACATCGGATCAGGAAATAGCCTTTCTCGATAAATAAACTGTTTTTGAGATCAGCACGGTCAACGGTGGAATATACAATTCTTTAGAAAATCACATAGATTTTCTGCACAATATTTAAAATATATATTTTATATTGCGATAGCCGTCCTCATGAGTATTGCATAAACTCGGGAAGAAAATAAACAAAGCTCTACTCCTAACTTCAGGACGACCACGCTTTGTCGACCGTATTATTATCTTTAGTAGTAGTATCTTTCAATTAAATTTTAATTAAATTCTTATGAAGCAACTGTACTATAAGAAAAGTTTGCAGAAACATTTAATAATAGATTTCTATGTTAGTTAAAGATTAATTATTGTAACTTATTACTGCTGTAAAGATAATTAAAAACGTTATGAATTTCAGAGTAACTTCTTTTGAACTTCTTTTAAATATACACTTTTATTAAGCAATAATATAACTTTAATATAAAAAAAAA
>DWNA01001328.1:0-15212 GCA_018249835.1 Heliconius besckei | reverse complement strand
CTGTTATAAGTCTATTTGAATAAAGAATATTTTGATGATGATTCTGATCTATTTCTCCTTTTTGGTTGTTGATTCCGAACCTCGAATCTTGATTTTCATGTGTTATACAAAACTTTTTGTTATTGCCATTTGACCACGCAGGTGAGGTGAGGTATTAGTAAAAGCTAGTTATTAATGTTAAACGGCATTGAGTTACACCACTTAACACGCAATGCCTCGAAAAAATCGGTGAAAGCTGAGGAACGGTGTGTATTAACACTAGGTTCCCTCCGCCTACCCTGCTGTGTGCGGGATACAGAGTGAAGCTATTTATTTTTTTTAGTTATTTATGTTTATAGAGCAATATGACTAATTAATATATTTAAATTGTAAACATATGTAATTTTTTTAATTTGGTACAGTTTAGAAATTCGTGTAGCGGGATTTGAACCTGCGTCTTTTGGATACCGTCCAAGCGCTTTGACTGCTAATTGGCATGGGTTCTTATCGAGACAATGCGAACATAAAGTATTATATTATTATTATTATTATTATTATTCTTATATGTGTGCTTAGAACATTATCTAGGAGTATTACCAAACCCTTCAGTTTTATAATACTAGTATAAATGCCAATTATTTAATAACTACACTCATTAGGTTAAAATTGTCATTGTACTATTCTAAAGGTAAAAGTAAAGGTATAAAACTTTGAATGGATTTCAACCTGTGCCACTGAGCCATACGTGCAGCAGTCATCGCCGGTTTGTTTGCGTGAAAATCTATACGTAAATTGGAAAATCCCTTTTTTCCCGTTCCTTTAGTTTCGCGTGAATGCGTTGTCGATCATTCACTAAGTAACGGAAGATTTTTTAATTTTTTTATTTTAGATTAAGTCAATATTGCATTACTATCTTGCAGGAATCATTATTCGACATGGTGGAGTACTACGAGAGCACGATGGCGATATCTATCATTGGTGAGCTGCACTTTGGCATACGCGGGTGGCAGGCCGCCTCGAGGATGATAAAGAAGGTATGTATGTATGGTTAATCCCCGAAGAAAACCACCCCAATGACAAATGGATGTTCACAAACGGATCGACCGCTTTGCCTCGACACCAGAGTGAAAAAATAAAAATATAAATGTCAATAAATATTTCATTTCCTCGAATGGGGATTGAACCCACCAGTCGCGTACAGTACATCAGTACAGGCACACTTTGTGCCCCTGCGTCACGACTGGCCTCGCTCGCTAATTCATTTTTAATTCATTAATTTTATGTTTCTTATCAATTTTGACGAAGCCGTGCGCGGGTTTCCTAGTAAATACAAATTGAAACTGGTTTACATTTGCAGAGTTCCGATCTAGTGGAGCTGGAAGTGTCGTCGGGGCGCATAGAGGCGACCCACGCGCCCGCATTGGCGCGCGCGCTGCGCCCCGCCGCGTGCCGATTGCGGGTTTTGTCCCTGCAGAGAGCGAACCTGGCTGGCGAGGCTTTGTTGTGTTTGGGTAAGGGGGGAGAGTAGTGTGTAGTGAATTTAATTCTCGATTTTGGGGGAATGAATGGGGGGGGGGGGGGGATTGGTGGTCATCCTGAGTTCAATTTATTGTGGAATCTTTTTTTGCAATGGTCGAATTTTTGGTTTTTGAGTGGTCTTTTTAAATTAATTATCTTAGTAAAATATTGCCATCTTGCCTTCCTTCTCTCTATTTAACAATGTATAACTTTATTGGGATTTTTTTTTATTGGATTGATTTTATGGGATGGGATGGGCTATCCCTGATTTTAAAATGTACATCTCTGTTTTAAAAAGAGATATATATTTTTTTCTTTTTACACTAATTTAATGATTATTAATATACATACATAGAGGCCGTCGTGGGTCCTTTCTTCGCTCTGGTAATCACCGGACTGCTGCAACTCAATAGACAATATCTCAAAACTCAATTTTGAATGCCTGAGGAGTGGAGTGTCTTAACACTAGGTTCCCTCTGCCTACTCAGCTATTTAAAGGGCTGGGGCATAAAGCTATTTATTTTATTTATTTTATATCGAAAAATATGTAATTACTCCCACCTCTTATATAACATTTTGCGCATTCCGCAGTTATAGCGCTAAAGACGAACGCGTCGGTCCGCGAGCTGCGTCTCGGTGACAACGGCCTGTCGCCCCCCGACGCCGCGCAGATCGCGTCCCTGCTCAAGTACAACACAAGGATACAGTTACTGGATCTGTCTAATAATCAGATACAGGTGGACTTTTTATGTATTTTTGGGTGTTTCCAAATTCCTATAGAATTATATTCTAGACCGTGCTTTAAAATTAAGTAAATTGATTGGCATAAAAGAATTCAGAGAATATGCTATCCACTTTTTTTATTTTGTAAAACAAATCTTTTGTAAAAATCTACCTACAGAAATAATCTAAACAACAAAACGTTAATAAAATGTATTAAATTATTATGCTTATAACTCCAGGACGCGGGCCTCGCCGACATAGCAGACGCGCTAGTGAAGCAAGCCGACTACTCGCCGCCCTCGCCCACCACTGCGCCTGTGGGGAGTAGAGGTGAATAACAATATACCGCAAAACAAACGTATAACTCTACATGTGAAGTAGGTTTATAAGTGTCACTATTTGCAATCAGTACTTAATACTATAATCAAATAAGAGAAATTTATATTGAATATTGAATAGGCTGGCGTTTGACCGCATCAAGTCTGGTGAGCGTTGATGCGATCTAAGGTGGTGCACGCTTGCCTAGTGGATACCTATTCACTCTGTTTTTGAAGAGCTTCATATTGTATGTCATAGGAAATACAGATGCAATGAGTTCCAATCTCTCGCAGTGCAGATAAAGAATGTAGCCTCAAAGCATTTCGTTCGTACGGTAGAGTACCTTTGCCCTTGTATGGGGCCACTGTGAAGTGTAAAATATACATATAGTGTTTTTGTCAGCACCGCGCTTTGTCTTGTCAGAGCGATGAAGTGTCAATAATCATTCCTCCAAATGGGAATCACATCGAATATATTTATTTATTAAACAAGATGTTTTTTTACAGTTGGGGGCTATGAGTCCAGGGGTTTAGCGTTTTTGATACTTTGGAACAATCAATTAACAAGAAATTGTGCTAATAATTTATCTAAAGTCATGGTGAGTTTTAAATTATTTTTTATACACTAGTTTTTAATTGCGGCTCGCCCGCATGATAAAATGAAAATAACTAAACGTTTGCGTATGGAGCACTATTGCAAGAGGTAAATCTGACCTCAGGCATAGTGGATCACGTAGAACAGAATAAAGTGATATAATATACTTACACAAACTATTTATCGTTATAATTTTAGTATTGATGTTATTCATATAGATTATTAATTTATCTAATCACTTTTCTTATTAATTTATTGATTCAAATGTAATATTCATTATTAACTTTTTGAGACCATCACGGTGCAAAAGCATGACATGATGATGAAGACATGTGACAGTAAATGTGACGTTTGTGGGTTCGTTTCTCACTCGGAGGAGTGAATTATCGTCCTCGGTCTGGTGATAAGACAATGCGCGTGTTCAGATATCCGCCATTCGACACGCAATGTTCCAAAAATTGGACTCTATTTCAACACTTAAATTCCCTCAGGGTTAAAAAAATACATCATAAAAATGTTTACAGTTATTAATTACCCTTTCTCTTTTATCTGTTCCAGCGTACAACAAAATCTCTCTGTGTCTTAAACATAGGACGTAACTCCCTAGGAGCGGACGCCATAAAGGCACTGGCGGAAAGTATAGAGTGTCCTCTGCTTTCCTTGGGACTGCAAGCGGTGAGGATGTCTCCCGATGCGAAGGCTATCGTACAATTAATAAGCGGTGACAGTAAATTGCAGGTAGGCAGGCAGTAGAGAAAAGTGCCATTTTTTCGATTTTTAACGATAACGTATAACGTATTAGAAGTACTCACCTGTAGTATACTCAATTTTATAGGTGAACCTACAACCAGTTGCATTTATAGTCGCACTTTGTGCCCCTGCGTCACGACTGGTCTCAAAGTGGGTCAGACTGGTTTTAAAGTGTTTAGTGTAATATTTTTTTATTCTTTTTATAAACATGTTAAATATATATTTTATTGTAGTACAATTTATACTAATATTTTCTTCTTATTTCTATGGCAGAGGCTCGATCTACGCGACAATAAAATAAGCATCGCCGGACTACAAGCAATACTCGCTGCTATGAAAGATAACACGACGTTAACACAAATAGACTTGGATGATCCGCCTGTAAGTATATTTATTGTTATTAGTATATTCGGTATTCGGACAGCGATGATTGTAGGTTCAATACACACTTAGGGGTATTACTTCTTTTTTATTCTTGAGAAACAATTGCCGTTTACAAAACATGTATTCATTATAGTTAACAAAAAAATGCAAAAAATTCCCTTCCTCACCTGAAAGTGCACATAGGAGCATTGGCTTGTTGCTAAATGACTGAAGAAAATATCACGGGTTCTCTCCCCATCCCAGGAATACAGATATTAACATAAAATTATAATGTCTCGGAAATTAGCGGAATGTATTGGGGAACGGAATGTTTGGTTTTTTTAAAATTATATATCGCTATTATATTTTTTCTGGTTTCAGGAATCGAACCCCAACCCCATCCATCAAGATCTAGTAACGAATATTAGATCGCTATGCCGTCGTAATGAGCCCACGGCCACTCCGCACACCGCCTTGAGAAAGATTAGCCTTACGTGTCATACTGTACCATTGTCGAGGATTGGCGTACTGGTATGTAATATAGTATTATTATCATCATTAATGTCGACATCATCGATATCGTTTTTATTATCATCATCATAATTTGTATTAAGTTTCGTGATAAGACAAAGCGCGGCGTTGAGTTCCGCCACTCAACTCGCAATGTCTCGAGAATTCGGCGAAAATAAAGTGGAAATTGTAGTGTATTATGGCTAAGTTCCCTCTAGTTGTCTTGCTACATACGCGATGCACCATAAAGCTAAAAAAATCATCATCATTATCGTTGCTATGATAATTAACAACATCATTATAATCATGATTATCACAACAATTACGCTTGTTGTATAAAACTTTAATAATTAGAATAAAAATATTCCAGAGTGTACCGACAGAAGAAGAGCGCAGAGGTCGTCTCCGCTCCCCGGCGCCCTCACCAGCTCCCTCACCAGCTGGAAGTCCTATACCTGCGCCTTCTCGGTTTTCGGTAAATGATATATTTTCACTTCAGTTACACGCATACAGCGTGTAACTGAAGTGAAATCCCGCACAGTGGGGATAATCTACATTTTGCCTTAATTTGGGATGTTGCTCGCTGATTAGCTTGGACTTAACATAGCGGCAGCACACTTTGTATTCAAATGTTCTCCTTCTGTGACACATGGGCCTCGATCATTTTGTTTAAGTGGTTGTGAAGCTACTAGTGTATTTTGAATATTTTTTTGAGGCTTAGACATCTTGATTCACGATAAAGACTACTATTCATACAAAATATATTTTCATAATTAATGTGTAGATCCTGATATAACTTAAATGACTTTTTTCATAACATATTCATATTAAAAATGAAAGAAATAAACTTATAAACTAATTGTATCTAATTTTAGGTTATACCAGTAACTCCAGATCGAGTGTCTGAGAGCGTGAACAGCTCTCGGACATATTGTTCAACACCATCTAGATTTAAAGTTGTACAGGTGTGTATATATGAATGTATACGTATATATAACTGTTATTTATATAAAGGAAAACGTTTTACTTTAATGTTTTTTTCGCTTAACCCGAGTACGCAGTGGGAACCTAGTATTAAAACTCTCTTTTCCTCACGCACCACCGAACTTTCGAGACGTTACAAGTCGAGTTATCACTTGCTGCGACTTGTTTTGTTACCAGAGCTAAGAAAAATAAAATATTCCCCCAAGTTGTAATCACACCCATAATTATCAGACTCATTTAGAGTGTTAATATTTATTATGGGTGATTTTTAATTTGAGTTAATTATTTTTCTCAATTTAGGATGATCTTTGCTCATTGATATCAAAAAAACTGCTTAATAAAAGTTATCTGTGATTACCCATAAAAAAATATACTTGTCGAACAGTGAACCTACTTTATAATGCCAAATATATTTTTTAGTTTCATAAAATTACTTAAATATCAATCTTATTTGTACAGGTAGCAGAACCACCTAAAACTCAAGTGACTCAAGCACCAAGGAAAACAGCCTCTAGATTTTCAGTCACTAGAAACTACGATTCCATATATAATCCCACTTTACCCCCTACTTCCCCATCGCCCTCCCCTTCACCCTCCCCAGACATTAGTGACACAAAAAGTGACACAACTCTCTCAGATAATAAAGAAAAAATGGCTTTTGATTATAAAAATGTCAAAAGTACTGAAAAAAACGAACAAAATGTCAAGAGTTTTAACAAAATAGATGTGAAATGCGATGAAGTCTTATTAGATGATGTGTTTGAAACTAAAAGTGATGATAAGTTAAGATATAAAACAGATTTACATGTTGGTGAGGATAAAATGAGGATACAAGAGAAAGATAAAAATAAAAGTGTTGTAGATAAAGTTGATGAAAAGAAAGTAGGTAAAAATGATGTTAAGACTGCTCAATCTAAGCCCGAATATGTCGTCAGTGAGACTGTTGTCATTCCGAGAACACATATACGTAATGTTGTGACGCAAACTGAGGAAATTATGACTGATTTTGTCATTCAAATTGAAGTCTCCGATGAAATACATGAAGATCATGAAGTGCATGAAGTTCGTGAAGTACATGAAATTATAGACTTTGAGGCTTACAAAACTGACGACAAACTAAAGGAAACGCAATCTGTGATAATAGGACCTGAACGATCTTGCTCAGGTCCAACAGTTTCTGAATTTCGTGAAATTCATGTAGAAGTTGATGAAATTTCAAGTGCAAGTGTGATTAGTGGTGAGACACGCACGAACGATTCGTTAAACAACGAAATCATTGAAAGTGACTTAGTTAAGACTAGTGATGTAACAGACAATCGTGAAAATAGTGATAGGGCATTCGGTGATACAATCAATTTGTCTCATAATGAGACCATAGACTATGCAAATGTAGATACTAAAATAGTTAAAACGTTAGATATTAGCGACACAGATAAAAAAACAACAGACAACAGTGCAACCAAAGTACATTGCGACCAAAATGTAAATATGTTAGAAGATAAGCGAGAAACAGATAAGAAACGTTTAGACCAAGAGGATTTTGGTAATTTACGTAATCTGTCGTCGAGAAGTATAGATATAGATAACATTGTACCTGCGAGAGATAGTGTAGTATTAAAGAAAAATAAAAGCGAGTCGAGCCTCGATAGTCCAGATCTAGAGGTTTCTAGACTAATGCGAAAACCAATCAGTGCCTTCTGCGATAGTAGCTCGTCTCTAGAAATTTCTGGAAGTTCGGTGGAAAGTCTGAATGAAGGTAGATCGAAAATGACCGCGCTTGAAGACACTAGGTCCATTTCTAAGGAGAGCAGCGTCGAGTCCGCAAGTGATGTGACACCAGTGAACCTTAATATATCGATTAGTTCAAATGAAAGTGTTTCGCCGTTAATATTTGGGAATTTGAAGAAAATACACGGGTCGCTGTCTAGTTTGGAGGCGAGTGTCAGTTCGGTGGACTCGGCGAAGCAAGAAAAGATTATGGTGACGTCGGCAGATTCAGGAATTGAATATTCATTGCAAAATCCCTCGGAAATTAGAGAGGATTCGTCGTCTAATGAGGGCACGTTGACCTGTAGCTCGAGTTTACGAGAAGTGGTCAAAAAAGACCAAGATACATTAACATCTCCGAAACGGACTTCCAGTTTGTTGGATGTACCAGCACTAAAGTCCAAAGGATTGGAAAGGATGAGGAAGATATCCTGGGTGGCACCTTCTGCTAGCTTCCATTTGCCCAAACAAGAGGAGAAAATAGAGTATAAGTTGCCTAGCAATTTGGAGAAATTGTTGAGCTTGTTTCAACATCCAAGCAGCCTTTTCTCAAGATCTAGTGATGATGAGAAAAAATCCTCTTCAAGTACACCTCCAAGAAAAGATTCTTCTTTAACCAGTTCTTTTTGGTCTTGGGGCAGTGTTACGGAGAAAACTGATAAGGAAGACACAGATAGTTTGTCCGAAGCAACTGATTCTACACTTTCGGAACGAGTTCAAGTTTCGTTTGTCGATGAATCATTTTCTCGAAAGCTCGATAGCAAGACTCCCTCTACTGACACGGACACACTCAGTGAATTCCAGTTCCCAACAAATTCAGCAGACAATGCTAAAGTTACCGAAAAAACCACCGATGATTTAGTACAAAAATGTTTAGATTTAAGCGATAAAATGGACACGCCGGAGTGTGATAATATAGATCTCATATTGCCCAACGAATTAAAAGTATACGATGATGTATCCGGTGATCAGTCCGAAAAGAAATCTGAAGATTGTAGCGAGGCTACGATTGTTAAGTTAGACGAGAAACCGCCGGAAGGTAGGCCGAGGTCTTTCGCGTCGGTACTCAAATCTAATTCGGAGAACTCGTTGGAAAAACAAACGAGTCCAGAGACCGCGCAGCCGGTCGACAAACTTCCGACGAAAGTTATCAGAGGAATCAAAGAAAATATAAGTCCGGAAAATACACTCACATCTAGCATAGCGACGACCGCTCTGGCAATGGATGTAACGGAACGTCAAATCAAAAATAACGCCATTACGGAAAAATCTGACGAAAAGCCCCAATCCGACAAAGCTCCGATCGCAAATATTGACGAAACTTGCGATATGGCAGCAGATTTGATACAATTAGCCTATATCGATGATAAAGTTGAGGAGAAAGATGAGATGGACACACAAAAAGAATTGGAAAGCGTAGATTTGGGAAAAGATGCCTTATCTTATTTAATATTCGAGAACCAAGATTTCGAATCGACAAGCACAGAGAAGCAAGAGTCTCTCGCACAAGAATTACGGGACGCAGAAATTAAAGAAATGTTAGACCTTTCTCCGGAACTTATAATAGACGAAGCGGTGGAAATCCCTGAAATTTTTACAGTTGAGATTAAAGGTCGGAAAAGCTCACCGATAATACCGGAACGAGCGAAAATTAAAAAGTCCAATTCCTTAGAGGATTTGAGCAAACGACCAGTTTTAGAAGAGAAAGAGAGTCCGAAATTGAAAACTATTGCTTTTAAGGTGCCAGAGAGTACAACACCTAGAGATATTCCGGAAAGAAGGTCAAAATTACGAACTAGAAGTGGGTCTAGCCCAAAATCTTTACCAGAAAGTCTAAACAAACCCTGTCCGTTAACAAAAATGGACTCAATTCTAAGCAAGAAGAAGAAGAAAATATCTTCTTTAGGCAAAATGGCGAGAGATTCCCTTTTAGCGTTGAACATGAGCGAGGAGGAAATAGCGGAGTTCCGACGTTCGTACAAACTGACGTCTGTCGAAAGTCTCCGCTCCCTGGAATCAGTTTCGGAAGACGCCAACTCACAAAGCGGAACTTCCGTGGACTCGAGATGTAAGGCTTGTCTTCGGACTTCCCAAGAGAGTCTCATGTCACTGGACTCTATAAACGAGGACTGTAGATGTATAGACGAATGCGAAAAACGTCAAAATAGATAGAGAAAGCGCGGAACACTCTCCGCTTTTTTTACAAAGAATTTGCGGATTTTATTATCCGCTGTTCCCTATAGAGAAATTGCGGAATATTCTCCGCTATTCCCGGTTAAAAAAACGCGAAGTTTTCTCCGCGATTCTCCTTAGAGAAAGCGTGGATTTTCTCCGTTATTCTCCGCAATTCTCCGCGACCACGTCGCAACTTTACACGGGTATTATCTATCGCCTAGTTTGATTACCGTGTTTATGTAAATGGTGTACATATATTTTATAAATGTTCAAAAAGTTTTATATGGAGTTAGGGATCGGATTGAAAACCTGTGTGACGATTTTTAGTCGAAATTGTTATTTGACTTAAAAAAACAATGAACTTTCAATCGATTTTTCTAGTAGGTACTTACTTTAAATTTCGACGAAAATAGTCCGCAGGTTTGCTTTGCGAATTAAAAAATAAAAATAAATTAATAGTGTTGTCGCCATACTTTATTCGCGGCTTGCTATTATGTAACCGAATCGATATATCAAATTGTTATATCGATGTTTTTCTCTTGACATATTATATTATATAAAAAGAAACGAGTAGCGAGTTAGTGTTTCAAACAGAATTCTCAGTGACAGAAAATAATTTAATAGTGAATTAATAAAATATGTACTTACTAAATTGTTTTGTTTTTTTTTTAATCTTCCTGTAACTGACAAATATAAGAACACCCCCAACACTTCTAGAAAAGACCTAATGATGTTCAACCAGCTAAACGTATTTTTTGACTTATGCTCACACACTCGATTATCTTCACCTTCAAAAAAAATATCCGAAATGGTTTCTTAATTTGGGGGGTATGCCTGTGGGTGAATTAAGAGATATTTTTCAGCGGGCTTTGATTTTAGCTTTGAACTGATATTTTTATGTAAAGTTTTACATTTTCTAAATTATAGGCTTAATTTTTGTTACTTAATTCTAGGGTGGGCATCAGACTACCTACTATAGCCTACATTCAGATACACAGATGTAGGTCGAGAGCCTATTGCTTATATATGTTTTTTTAATGAACTTATATTTAAGTCATGATAAGACATGATTAGTAGAATAGATTACACCTGGGTTGCCTAGAAAAATCCTGCCGCAATCACCTTTTTCGTAATGCGTTTTTGGAGAAAATTGCACTCCTATGTTATTATGTGATTTTTTCCAGCTTCACGCTGTATACTGCATATAAAAGAGTAATCCAAGGGAACCTAATGTCTATGTTTCGCCCCCCACTTTTCGCCCATTTTCCAGGCAATGTGTGTTGAGGGACCGAACATCAAGGCATCATTTTTGCCTTAACTGATACCAATTGAAAATATAAATAAATCCCCACTAGGGGAATGAATTATTCATTCATCGAACCCACAACAGTCACGTTTCATTTGCATGCTTGTGCCCCTGCACCACGACGGCCTCAATGATAAACGACCTATACGTACCTAATATAAAGTTGCCAGTTTTAAAGAAAATATTTACATGATTACTCAACAAAATTCAAGATGACGAATAAAAATAAAAAAAACAATTACAAAGCTCATTCTTGATAATGACGGTTTAAATTGAAAATGGTTAAAATTATTTAATTAAAAGAGCAGTTAAATATCGATTTGGAGGAATTAATACGTTTCTATGTTTACAGTAATTTTATTAATATGTGAGTATTTGTTGATATTTCATTATATTTTGGGTTGTGGGCCCAGTGGCATACTGTATGATTAAAAAATGTATGTGGGTTCGATTCTCACTTGGAGGAAATGATTGTAAGTTCCGCCCCTCGACACACAATGTCTTGAAAATTGTGTAGATCGATAGATTGGATAACGAAATACTTTAAAACTAGACGCCCACAGCCAGCTTTACGGAAAAATTCATGAAGTTGTTTTTTATTTATATCTAAAAATAGAGAGAGATAGAGACACTCTCTTATAAATTACCCATTCAAAGACAAATAGCAGTCAATTCAATTTTTAATCAAGTTGCAGAAATTAGAATATTAATGTATAAATTAAATTTTTAATAAATTTCTAATTAAGGTTAAGAAATTAGAATATTAAAATATTATATTTGAAGTTTTATTTGGTCTAATTTAACATAACACATAAAAAGCGTAGACAGAGAGTAGAATTTGTGTTATGACACTCCGTTCCTATTAACACACGTCTGTTCCCCACTACCTCAGAAAATATCTCTAGGTACGCCCATGTACTCGGAGAATGAGATACAGTCAAGAAGAGAGCAATAAAGAAAAAAGAATGTTTCGAAAATTATACAATACGTTCGTTGATACGTTGATTCTGTATGTTTTAATACTCGGTTCCCTCTGCCTGTGCCATATGCGGGAAGCAGCGTGAAGTTAAAAAACTTATAATTTCTACAGGTGCATTACCCACCATCTTCTCAATAGATTACAAAGAAATGGAAAATTCTAAAAATCTCGTTCAAAGACTATTACACTTAATGAAGAACTACAATGACCGTGCCAAACTAAAAATCAATGAAGTCGGCTATGTAAGGTCTAAATATGATGTCTCTCCGCATTTCGAAGCTGGATACGTCGTTTCGGAGATATTGGAAAGGTAAAAAAAGGTATTGACAAAAGTGGTGGGTTCGATTGCCACTCTGGGTACAAATGCTATACTATCGCAGAAACAGCGTCAAGCGATTACTTAAGGGGAATTTTAATTTTTGATAGATAAATCTCGAATAGAATTCCGTCACTCCATAATATCTCGATAATTGTGGGAAGAATGGGACATAGAGAGTCAAGAAAAGAGCAATGAAGAAAAACGTATAGTTTTATTATTTAGAATACTTACAAATATTAATTTTATTATTGTTATATCAAGAACTACGACTGCGACATTGTTGATATGTGCAGACTGTTAGCTGTTGGCTCTGTGAAATGACGTTTAAACCAGTAGTGCCTGAATTACCATGAACAATGTTACAGAAGTGACAACTTCCGTTGCGCTTTGTACCTATTCTTTTCGTAGTTTTTTCCAAAAAAAGTTATAATTTATAATAATTACACGCTTTTTCCAAATATTGTACGTGTACCAGAACGGGGCTCCCAAAGGGAATCGAGCCCACAATGATCACGCTTAGTCAGCTAAATCTTAAAACAAAAAAAAAATCGTACAAATTTACCATTTACAGGTACAGGAATATGGTAGCGCTCATCCAGCATCACTACGATTACGCAATAGACTTCCTGTTCGATATCATCAAAGCTACTGAACTGATCCAAAAATTATTCCTCGAAATCTATCACTTAGTTAACATGTTCCACGAGATAGCAAGGAAGTATAGCCACATGCCTGAATTCCATCTAAGAGGCGAACACTCCGGTCAAGATTTACAAAATGCCTTAAACAAGATAGAGCAAAATCAGAGGAATAGGGAGAGAGAGAAAAAGAAGGCGATTAGAGAATGGAAGAAGCAATGGCAGTTTTACATAAGAGGTGTAAACCTAACGAGGCCCACTCAAAAACCGAAACCAAAGAATAGGTGGTGGCCCATTGACTATGGATGGGAGATTAATTATTATTGGTGAATGTTTATAAATTAATTTGAAAACAGATTTTTTTATTATTTGACATTTAATGTTTATTATAAATAATTTGCACTGGAACATTCGATTTCTTTTCATTTTTACTATCTAAATTCTTTTTATGAAATTATAGTTTTGGGTGATGACTGGTAAGTGCCTGATGTAGAACCATACTAGTTCAGCCAAAGTCATCTGTTCAGGAAAGCTGAAATAAATTTTTAAGCTTTAGTCTCTCGCGCTGTATTGAACATAGAAGGCAGTTAGCAGGCTAGACACTCGCTTCCCCATTTCCTGCCAACTTTTCGTGCTGAGTTAAGGAACTCAACGCCGTAGTTTACCCCACTGTTGGGTTTGCGTGAAAATTACAATAATATATATCCGAGATTAGAAATCTAATAAAATTGTAAATAAAATATTTTTATTGGAATTTGATAGTCCTTCACTAATTAAATAATATAGTTGTAATATATGTTGGTTGGATGTAAGCTCAAGTTTCATTTCAATTTTTATTATACATTTTTACATTAGATATGCATAAATTTTAAAACCAATAGAAACATAATTTAATTTATAATGCGAATTACGCACATCTATGTTTAGCGTAGTGGCTGAACACTAGCTCTTTCTATCTAACCTGATAAACCAAAAACGGGGAAAATACAATTTAAAAGATTATCGTGGCGCCGCGTCAGTAGGTACTTGACTATCAACGTGATGAATGTAAGTTTGATTCCCACTCGATGAAATGAGTTATTTTCATTCCTTCGCTCTAGTAACAAGGCGGCGTTGATTCCCCCCACTCAAAATGCATTATCTCGCAAATTCGGCGGTGCACGCAGAACGATGTATCTTAACACTGAGTTCCCTCCGCCTACCCTGCAATTAACGGGATGCAGCGTGAAGCTAAAAAAAAAGCATTTACCTTCTTAATTCTAGCCGAAAAAAGACATACTCTCGAGTTTATACGCTGGTAAAGTTTCTAATAAGTGTACCAGTCTGTCTATATCTATTTCTAAACCATGTATTATTTCCATCCTATAAAAGATTGTAATTAATACTAAACATTCAAATTTCATAAAAAACATAGTAGGATCTGAATCCGGACGACATGTACGAGTGTGAGCACGTCTTACTGTAGGCTACCTAATCACAATGGTTGTAGGTTCGAAGCCTTTCGTAAGACGCAGAACGGCGTTAAGCTCTGCTACTCAATACGCTATGTCTCTCATACGGAGTAAGAAAAAGCGTAAAACTGTCTTTTTAACCGACTTCTATAAAAAGAGTAGGTTATCAGTTCGATTGTATTTTTTTGTTTATTAGCTCAGATCTTTTGACTGGATTTTTTATTTTATTTTGATGATTCTTTTTTTACCTGAAAATTTGTGCTACTCGTGTGGTCCCACTTTAATTTGTTCCATTTCTGACAATGGTATCAGAAAATCACATTCCTGAGTCTTAAATTTGCATTAATAATTGTGCGTGACGAATGGACGAATAACTCTATATCTCGCCAGACGAATTCGATTATTCGTTTTTATTGGAAAGGATAAGCTTTAAGTGTAGCTTTATGGAGTTTTGGTTAGGTTCTTATTATGAGATACCGTTGAATTTAAAGAAGTTGGGTTTTTTTTATTAAAAATTATAATTATCAATAACTATGTTCTTTTTATAAATTAAGAAATGAAATTATAAATAGGCCAAAAACTGTTTTTAAAGACTTTATACAAAATAAAAAATAAAAGTCTTTTCTAAGACTCACCTCACGAAGTAGTGTATAGGTAACATGGGCTCCGCTCCAGGCATTACAATTTTAGACGCGCCGCTATATTTATTTCTCGTCTGTCGATATATTTCTAACATCGATTTGTATTTTTCTTTTATTTGTCCTGAAATAGATTAACACAATTTCGGCACCAGCATTTGAACTTAAGCGGTCGGTTGGGGGTTCGATCCCCACTCGAG
>DWNA01001327.1:0-15217 GCA_018249835.1 Heliconius besckei | reverse complement strand
TACACTGCTTGTTCACCTAACAAACGTTGTGTTTGTTAACTATACTTCTGTGCTTAATAATATTATAAAGCTGAAGAGTGTGTTTGGTAGAACGTGTTTTTCTCAGAAACTACTATTACTCACTATTACTATGAAAAAATATTTTTGTATTGGATCATCCATTTATGCTATACACAAGCACAACTCAAGTTATTTCCATTTTTCCCACAGTTTATTTTTGTACCAATTAAATGCTACAAGTTCTATTCTAACATACTTTTTTTATTTCATTGTGTTTTAAAATCATGGGCCATGGATTCAAGTCCTAGTATGCTTAAATTTATGCATGGAATATTTTGAATATTACGAAAATAAATTGAATGTAAACTTTTCTTTATAAAAAAATATCTTTGAAAACAATATACTTATAGATTAAGTTAAAAAAGTCAAGTTATTAAAAAAATGTTATTAAAAAATAATTACAGGATTGGAAGACTACAGGTGGTGTTCTTATGATAGGATATGAATTATATAGACTCCTAAGTATGAAAAAAGATAAAAAACCTCGAAAGAAAAGGAAGGTGGATAAGAATGAGGATAAAGAAAAGGAGGATAAAAAGAATGAAGGGAATGATGAGAGTCAGGTATTATAATTAATTAATTTAATTATTCCTTAACTGTTAATTATATTTCTTCTCAATTCAGTGATTTTTTTTTAAGGCCAAAATATTTATAGTTTTACATTATATTCCTTTGTATTACCTTCACACTGTATCACACATATATCAAGGTAGGGAGAGGGTACCTAATGTTAGAGCACTCCATTTTTTGCTCCACTCCCGAATTTAAGATATAACGGATGTTCGGTAACAAAATTCGAAACTATGGAATGTAGTTTTGCATGGAATTTAAACCCCAAAAACATCGAGTTTATAGTTTGTAGTAAATATATTAATCATCTGAATGAGAATCAAACCCACAACCATCGCCATTACTGTTAGACTTTCACATTTTGTACCACGATGGGGGACCTAAACAACCTATTAATCATTTTAGTAACAGCAATTTTATTTGTTCTACTTTCTTGAGAAAATTGTAATCAATATATTAAATAAATTATTTTTAGAGTCTTGATACAAACAACTCCAAGCCAGAGGACAAAGAAGATGGTGACTCTTTAGGGAAAGATCATGAAGCTAAAGATGAGAAAAAGGAAGATACACCCTGTGATGAAGATAAAAAGCTTTTGGATGGTAATAAATATTTATTTGTACTTTTGAACTCAACGTTTTGTAATTTCGCCAGAAAGTGGGAAATATAGAACATTATTTTAAAGATTTTCTATTATAGTTTTATTTCTTTATAAGGCTATATCCTCGTTTAAATTAAGAAGTTTTAGCAAGTTCAGGTATATAGAGAACAAAGTGCAAAAACACTACATCCCTAGATTTGCGCCCGAATTCGATTCACTCTGTATTTTCTTGTAAATTATTTTATATTTAATTGTATTTTTTCCAGAAATGTATGATGCATTAGTACGACCAGGGCCGGACTTAGTAATATGCGACGAAGGACATCGAATTAAGAATTCCCATTCAAATATATCATATGCTTTAAAACAAATGAGGACAAAACGTCGTGTTGTGCTTACAGGTATCTAATGTATAATTAATAGAAATATACAGTGCAGTCAAATCGTGGTCGCCCTTAAGGTACCTGTAGATAGCTGCGTAGTTTCTTTAGTTTCACGCTATACCCTCGGCATAGCAAGGTAGGCAGAGGGAACCTGGGGAACTAGTGTTAAGACACACCGTTCTTATTAAGACATTTCCATTCCCCTACTTTTCACCGAATTCTAGAGACATTGCGTGTGGCAGTGGTTTTGCGTCGTCGTTGCCAGAGCGAGGAAATAAACATATTAAACATTTCATTTCCTCGAGTGGGATTCGAACCCACAACCTGTCGCGTTTACAGTCACACGCTTGGGTCCCTGCGCTAAAACAATTATTATCATATATCTTTTACATATATTTATTTCATATATTTTTATGTTATTATCTAATTATTATTCTATTAATTAAAAATAACGTTGTTTATTTTAATATTACCTTCTATTTTTAAATGCTTGCACAAAAAATTTACTTACAATTTACTTATTTTCAGGATATCCTCTTCAAAATAATCTATTGGAATACTGGTGTATGGTTGATTTTGTTCGTCCCAATTATTTAGGTAGTAAAACTGAATTCTGTAACATGTTTGAGAGGCCCATACAGAATGGACAGTGTATTGATTCTACACCACAAGATATAAGACTTATGAGATATCGGGCTCATGTCCTTCATTCACTACTAGTGGGTTTTGTTCAAAGGTATTTACTATATTTTTATATATATTTTTTTATATATATTTTATATATATATTTTTTTTTACTGTCCTATATCCATAAGGATATAAATTATTTAAAAAAAATTACTCATATTTCTTTGTTTTTATTACTGTTTATACAATTCATTTTATGATAACAGTCATGAAACAAATAAAATCATTCATTTGTTTTTCATTTCACTCGCGGGAATGAAATATTTAATATTTTTATTTTCTTACTCTGGAAACGAGGCAAAGCATGCAAAGCGCGAGACAAAGCGTAGTTTTTTTGAACGAAAGATCTTATTAGCAAACGATGTGTCTTAAAAGTAGGTTCCCAGGTTCCATCTGCCTACCCTACTATGTATGAGGTACAGTACAGTGTGAAATTTAAAAAAACATAATTTTTACATGTTTTGTTCCCTTACAGACGATCACATGCCGTATTACAGTCAACATTACCGCAGAAAGAAGAATACGTGCTGCTGGTTCGCATGACACCATTGCAGCGTAAATTGTACGATAGGTTTATGAATGAAGTAGTTAGATCTGCCTCTGTACCAAACCCGCTAAAAGCGTTTGCGATTTGTTGCAAGGTGAAGTATTTAAATTTTTTTAAATATGTAATTTACAATTTTAAATACAAGTTTTGGTATTTTTAATTTATTATTTATAACTTAAGAGTCCTGTAAATGTATTGGTTGTGTGCTTGGTTCCGACAAAGAGCGGCATTCAGCTCCGCCACTCAACACTCAATTACCGCATCTGGAAATTCGTGAATGGAGTCTTAACACTAGGTATACAGTCTTCCTTGCTCCAATCGGATACAGAGCAAATATTTTTAAAAAAACTTCCACGTTATGTTAAGACCACTCAACACGCAATATCTCAAATTTGGTGGTGGAAAAGTGGAAATGTGATAAATTTGACGCTTGGGTATCTCAGCCTACTCTGCTAAATGCAGAAAAAGCGTGAGGCCAAAAAAATAACTATAACTGTAGTAATAATCTACTATGATGTGTAAAATTTTCTTTTATTATTTTGTATGTTTGTTTTTTTATATATATTTTTTTGTTTATTTAGATCTGGAATCATCCCGACGTATTATACAATTTCCTTAAGAAGCGCAGTGAAGTAAGCGCTGCTATTGAAGAAGATTTAGATTTAGAAGAAATCGGAGGAGTTACGAAGGCCGGACGTGCCAAAAATAATAAAACGACAAGGCGTGCAGGAAAACCTCGAGTAAGTATATTAAAATCGTTAATTGCAATTTCTTACATGTCTATAGATATATCATAAAATGCTCTACAAAGATATTTTAAATTATTAACTTAATAAGTTTCTATGTATCCTTCTTTTTCTTTTCTTTTTGTGTAAATTTCATATATATTTCTTTTTTTTTATTTTCATGTGCAATAAAGTATTATTATTATTATTAGACATAGCCCAACTATGTTAAGATATCTTCAGACATTATTTAAATATATTTAATATATTATCAGCATCTTGGTAATAATGTGCATTATATGCATTGTTTAATCCTTTAATTATCTTGAAAAGGGATCAGCAAAGAAACCTGCAGCAACTATACCTCCAAACACTACGGCGGCTGGAACACGTCCAAATACGAACACATTTAATGACCCACAGCTTCCACCAAATGGACCTTATGGGCCCAATGCTTATCCAAGTGATTCAAATAGACCTGGAGAAGGACAAAATTATCCTCAATATCCCTACCAAAATTCCAACCCTGGTTACTTTCCACCAAACCAGGAAGCGTCATATAATCAAGATTATAGCAATAATTATTACCCGCAACAAACACCTTATACAGGAAATTATCAAAATCAATATCCACCCAATAATACCGAACAAGGTTACAATCAGAATTATTGGGGTAATGGCAATTACTATGGTAATCAAGGTTACTATGGGAATCAACAATATGGACCAAATCAACCTCCTCAAGAGTTTAACGAGAATTCACCTCCTGGATACAACAATCAACAGTATCCATCAAGTTATACCCCTAATAACTCTTATGCGCCAAACGCTATGCCTCCTTTCCAGAATAATCAAGAGGGTTACGGAAATCAAACTAGGCCTCCGTTCCAAGGGCCGTTTCCAAATGAATCAGGTTATTCTGAATACAATGCGCAGCAACCTTCTGGGTCGTCATATTCTAATAGTCAGCCATCACAAGAGTTTCCAAATCAAACATATCCAACGAGCTTTCCCGCTAATAATGCTTACAACGCTAATCCGCAGACCTCGTACAACCAATATAACAACCAACCTCCAAATTATCAAAACTTTCCTAATAATCCAAGTAATATTCCAATTCCTCAAGGAAACATTAACCAAACCCCTATTAAAACAGAATGCGCTATTGACTCTAATTATCGCAATGAAGTTAAATCTGAACCAATTGAAGCCCAAAGTCAATCTGTTAACTATAATCATTCCTTTAATTATCAACAAAATTCTTCGTATCCTGAAACGAATAATCCAAACGGCAACTTTCCATACTCTAATTTCCCTTCAGCTTTGGAAACTAAACCGCCTCTGTGTAGTTCTAGTTCAGGAAGTCCTGTCACCTCTTGGCCGATGCCAGAAACTCTAAAAACAGAGATTGATAAAATTAAAACTGAAGATAAAATAGAAATGAAGTCTGAATCAGATGGAGAAGTCAAAATTGAAGATTTAGATACGAAAAAGATAGTAAAAGATGAGGTTAAAAAAGATTTCAATGTATCCCCAATGATGGCTAAAAATATACCTCATGAATATAGCAAACAAAATTTACCTGTAATAAGTACAAAGGCTGATACAATAGAGCCGCAAGTGGAGGTTACCAAAAAAGGTAAACAAAGAGGTAAAAGCAAAGATGATAAAAAAGCAGATAAGCCTAAGCCTAGAGGCAGGCAAGCTAAGCCAAAAGGTCGTAAAGATCGGAAAACTTCGAAAGAGAAAGCCAATGGAGTTGAATCAGAATCAGAAGAGAGCGAGAAAGAAGAAAAATTAAATAAAGAAGAAGAATTAGCTATAACGAAGAAAGCTGAAGAAGTGACTTACGACTGGGCAACAGATTTACTAAAAGATTATATTCCTGGTATTATTGAAAATTCTTCAAAAATGCAACTTTTCTTCTACATTTTGAATGAGAGTATAAAACTTGGTGATAGATTATTGCTGTTCAGTCAAAGTTTGTTCACGCTTAATCTGATTGAAGATTTCTTGGAGAGGAACTATATTCCGGGTACAAATCGTTTATGGGAAAGGAATACGTCATATTATCGTGAGTAATAATATATTATTAATTTGTTATCTAAATTATCTTTTCTTATGCAAAATATAGATTTTAATTTATATCGAATATTTTGACAATACAAAAGTGCTTGCAAAATGTGTTTATTAATTAAATAAAGAACTTTAATATATTAAAACGTATTAGGGTATATTTGTATTTAAAAAAAACCTTATTTAATTTTTGGTTTTTTAATTTACAAATATAAACATTGAATATAAGCAATAAAGATGTTTTCATATTATAAATAATAAAAAAAGTTAATCCTTTTCTTATGTCAAAAGGTCTAGACGGTTCCACACACGCGTTAGAGCGGGAGAAGTTGATCAACGAGTTCAACGCTAACCCCCAAGTGCATCTGTTCCTGGTGTCGACGCGTGCAGGCTCCTTGGGCATAAACCTGGTGGGCGCGAATAGGGTCATCGTGTTCGACGCCAGTTGGAACCCCTGTCACGATACACAAGCCGTTTGTAGGGTTTACAGGTAATAGTTTTTATTTTTAACTGACTTCTGTAAAAGGAGGAGACTATCAATTTGTTTTTCAGTGGAGAATATCAACTGTTTTTTTTAATGTTTCTTATGTGTTACCTCCGAACTTTTGATTGCATGAACCGATTTTGATGATTCTTTACTATAGATAGGCGTGAAGTTTACCTACTTTATGGAGTGTCTTAAGACTAGGTTCCTTCTGTCCACAACAAGCAGCAAGTTTTTTTTTTTTTAAATATAATTTGTATCTATAATATACAGTGAAATCTAAGCTAATTGGGACTTGGATATTAGTGGGAAACCCCTATTATTGAGAATTTCGGCACTTTCTCTTCCAATTCACTCTGACAAAATAGGACTTTTCGGACCTCGTTAAATGAGATTTAGAAATTAGGACTAAGAAACTTAATTATTAGACTGGTTTCCACACGTTAGTTCACTAACAAATTTATGGTAATAATAATGTTAAATATGTTTACGGTATGTAAACATATTTGATTCTGCAAATGAGACAACTATAAGTTTAAACCTTTTTAATTAATAGAAACTGGTGAAGTGAAAATCTCTTTAAATGGTACTAAATCTCAATTAAATAAATTCACATTAATATAATCTATTTTGTTTATAGATATGGTCAAAAGAAACCGTGTTTTGTATACCGTTTCGTCATGGATTGTTGTCTTGAGAAGAAGATATACGACAGACAAATAAACAAGCAAGGTATGGCTGATCGAGTTGTAGACGAGTGTAATCCAGATGCCGTACTTTCTATGAAAGAAATAACCAATTTATGTTTTGATAATGACGAAAAGGTAATTTTAGCATTTATTTAAATATTTTTTTTATTAAATTATTGAATTGTTATTTTTTGTTCTTACGAATTCTGCGTAAAATACTTTTTAAGAAATTAAATAAATTTTCTTGAAGTAGTATTATTATGGTTTTTTATCTGAAAACAATATATTAGTTTCATAATTTACAAGGTATTTTAATATAATTTTAGGAGTCCGAAATTAAGGATTTATCCGAATACAAAGACAAGTACATAGATGTTTTGATGCAAGGTATTATTACTCTACTCGGAAAGTCGCTTAGTAAGGAACCATTTCAACACGAATCTCTGCTGGTTGATAGAAAGGAGAAGAAATTGTCTAGTGCGGAGAAACGACTTGCGCAACGAGGGTATGTATTTACCATATTAATGTTATATTTTTTTCAAGTAGTAGGGTAGGGAGAGGGGAACTGGGTAGTGTTAAGATACGCCAGTTCCCCACTCTCCTCTCTCGGTGTCTCCTCTCAAATTTAAACATAATAGAAGTAATGTATGAACGACAGATACGAGCTGGAGAAGAAGGCGGCATCCGCGCCCAAGCCGACCACCTACCGCACGGTGCGCACGGCGGACGGTAGCCTGGTGCAGCGGCCCGTGGCGTCTGTGCGCCCCATGCAGCACGCCGCGCGCTGGATCCCCGCCGACGTGTGGCGCCGCCAGGGCATGACAGCGCAGGAGATGACACTGCCGCTCGGTGAGTATTCAATGGGGACTACCGTTCTTACTCACCACTTGGCTCTCTTAGCGTGAGGTCACGGAATATAGCTTTGCTTTTTTTTAATTCCTTACATTAACATAATTATTGTTATCATAGATCTTGGGATTTAATAAATTTATACATATAATAAAATTGTAACTGAATGCTGCCTAAAATTTTTGTTAGTTTATCAGTGCGTTTGTAAACGGCAATTTCAGGGACGGCTTGGCAGGCTAATATAAAAAACAGCTATTTGTCACTGTTTTTATATATATTGTTGTAATCATATAACTTTTACAAAATGTATGCTATAAAATTAGTAATGTTGTATTTGTAGATGTTGTGATACCAACTAATTCAGCTGAGAAAACCAATATTGTTCTGAAGGCTGGACAACGAGTTATGGTATTGAAATCACCTAAAGGAATCTATATGCAGTTAGAATCGGGAAAAATTATTGCAATTAAGACATCTCTAAAAGGATTAGGACAAAAAGGAGGGGATAGTAAGGATATCCAAGTTGGTAAAAAAGGTAGATAAATCTGTAACTTTATATATATTCTGCTACTATTTAGTGCTTACATAACTTTTTGTGCTATTAACAATATGTATACTTATAAATTAAATGGCTAATGCATGTTTATGAAGTTTTAGGTAACCGACCAACTCCAGTCAACATCCCGGGATCACTGAAAAATAATTCCGCAATAACAATAACTTCGAAATCTGGTCCCAGACCGGGGCTTCATAGAATAATGAGACCTTCAATGAATAAAATTACGAGGCCAGTGATGCCAGGGCAGAAAATAGCCGATATGAGAAACAGGATGGGTGATCTACGTTCATACTCCTCAATGAGGCCAAAATTACCAATGTCCCCGAGGACGCTAAGACCCAATTTACCAGGCTCACTCAGTATTACAAAGATCCCTAAGCAGATCAGAAAACCCGGTGATATTAGTTCACGGATTCCCACCAGCATTAATGATGAACCGCAAGTATTGGACAGTGACGACGAAGATGATTCTGACAAAACATCTGTACAATCTAGCAGAAATCAAAGTCCTAGTCCAAATGAAGTGATCGCAGATGTTCCTGCGAAAATCACAGAAGAAGCTAATAAAACTGTGGAAAAGGAAGATGTTAAAGTTGATAGTTCACGACAGCTTGTTCTGACAACAGACGAAAAATTACCCCCCGAAGAAGTATTAGAAACTAAACCACCTGAAAACGAGAATATTCTCGAGCCTATCAATTTAGAAACAAAATTGCAGGACGATGCGCCCATTAATCTCGTGAGTCGGACGTCTAGTAAAATTAATTTATTAAAAAATTATCGACATCAACGGCCAGGGACCCGGCCTCAAAATGAATCTAGTTTGAGTCAATTAGAAAGGACGACAAGTTCGTTTAACAAGGACGGAATACCGGACTTCCGGAAAAATTTGGACGACATCACTCAGTCGTACTCCCCTGGATCGGAAGAGAAGAGTTCGTCTAGGAAAAAGAAATCGCCGAACAAAATAGACACATTAGAATCTCAAAATGATAGACAAGCGAGTATGACTCATAGCGTGTCAAGTTTACTTGGGCCCAACAAAGCTAGATTGGTTGATAATATACCTAATTCAACACAAAGTAGAATACCACCAGCATTGCCTCAGAGCAATGTGGCGGGAATGCCTCAAGACGTTTATAATATGGGAAGTAAAGGGCCAATGCCAAGTATGGGTCATACGATGTTAGCGAACACACCGCCATTGAGTAACGATGTACCTCTGAGTGGGCCTATTCAGACGCCGAATATAATTCCCAATGCCTTACCTACTTCAAGTCAACCTTACCCTAATAATCCACCAGCTGAGGTTCCATATGGACAATATCCAGGTACTTTATTTGTTTATACTATTCTAAACCTACGCTATAATTTTTTTGGATATGTTTGTTTTAGTTGAAGATATTAATCTCAAAAACTACTGGTTCAAATTGAAAAAATATTTCCATATTGGATAGTCTATTTATCTAGAAAAATATATGATATAAGAAATAGTAATATGTATGTCATGTATCACACACCACTTTTAATAATTCCCAATGATATTATAATTTAGCAGGCTACATGGGCTACGGGGCGTATCCCAGCAGCACGTACTACGGCGGCTACGCCGGGTACTACCCATACGCGGGCCCTCCCGACCCCTACCCGCCTAACCAGTGGTAAAAATATTATGCTATACTATATATTACCGAATATGCAAGTGGGCCTGTTTCTTTTTTTTAACAATGGTAGTTATTCCACACTTATTATAGCACTATATATTAAAAAACGCATAACAATTTGAACGTAGCGGGAACCGAACCTGCGTTCGATTGAATTCTTTTCCAAGCTTCGTCAAAATTATTATTCGAATTCCGCTACGCTCAATCTTTTTAAGTTTTTTGAAATATGAATTTAAACTGATATTGTGTATATACAAATTTATTTTAATTACATTAGACATTTGTATTGTAACATTTTTTAAGTGATATTTCACACTTAAATAATGATTAAAAAATACTTATTAAGAAAACGTATAAAAATTTCAATGTTCATTGTAAGGCACTATAAATGATATCGATATCAAGATTTCATGGAATACCACACACACACAATTAAAAATACGGTTTATTTATTTATTAGTGTAAAATATTATATATATTTTATACCTTATTAGCCAGCTAACTCCATAACCAGCGAACTTGTTAAAAAACTCGTTTGGGATTAAATGAATCGATATTTTTTCATGAATGTTTTTGATACTATAAGTTTTTTCAGATTCAACATTGTTCCGTAAACAATTTCTATGAAGGATGTCTCCTCCGAGGATTTTGACTCTTTTACTGTGTGAAGATATTAGTTCGAGTGAATGTTTGTGTTACGTATTATATATTGTATGGAAAATATCGTCGCTCGTATAGTTTTAATTTTATGAATTTTGTATTTTTGCCATTTCACTATAGTGATGTTGTTTTAGAAAAAAACATATATGTATTTGTATATCTAATCGGATTTTAAAGAAATTCGGACGTCGCCGTCTTCTATATAATGTTTGATGCGAGCGATATTCAGTCTTCATTTTATATGATTTAGCTGTACCTTTGTATAATCTTATATTGTATATCGTTCATTTGGTGAAACAATGACGTATTTGCAATTTTTTTAAACATTGCAAGAGAAATCAAATTAAAGTTTGTAAATAGTCTTTCCGCGTACAACAACTGTTTACATCGTTTTCTTAAAAAAAAAGTGTAATTACGTCACGTTTGTACAAAATGAGCGATTTTCAATACAAATAAAATATTCAAACATTGGAAGTTGATGTTTCGGTACTTACTTACAAGTATACGTGGATTGTGAACAAACTTAATATTAAATGTGAATAATTAAGCGTTAGTGTAAAGTTTTAATGTTTCCGAAACGAATGGAGCTGATAACAATACGCAATTGTATCTTCCCTTTGTAAGGCTATGGATAGGGCGATAGATGTGATATGTTACTTAGGATAAGCGAAATTGGTATATAAGAAGTATTTATCGTTTACTAGCTTACTTTTAGATAGGCTTATATAATATAAATCGTCTTAGAAACTTACGGTTGTCGTTTAATCTTTCTTAAAGTCAATCGAGTAGTTTATGTATTCGCGCATGGATAAGTATCTTATCTGTGTTTCAATATGAATTGTAATGATCTGATGTACTCTTACGCGTTGTGTACGTTTCAGTTTTATATGGCGTATTTTGGTTGACATACAGTTTCGGTTGATTAAATTAAATTGCAACTCGTTTGTGTCTTACAACTTGCGAAGTATTTAAATATGTCGCGAATCGTTATGGTAAATTCCAAGTTTTAAATATTTAAGCACGTTACAGCCACAACTTTGCTTGTTGCAGTCACAAAGTTTCTTAAGTAGTTTAGCTTGTTCACGGGGAACTTAAAGTTTATAAATTAAATATTTATTATAAAATCTATAAAAATCGATTAATTTATGTATGTATATTATGTATAGGAAATTGGTGGTGAAATTGTGACAATTTAATTTTAAATCTAAAACGCGCCAAATAAAATTAGCCGGTTTCATATGTATGAGTTAGTTGTAAGATGATATACAGACTTTCTATTTTGTATATCGTCTTGTGTACAAACGTTTAAAGTCATACCTGTAACGTTGCATTTTAAAATGACATAGAATTGTACTGACGGTATCAAATAAAGTAACTAACAAAGTATAATTTTGTTTTTTTATAACCCTTTTTAGTTTTAGATACTATTGGCGAAAATAATGCGTCCAATTGTAAATATGTTAAGTTTTTTTATATTTAACTGGCTGTGTACCTAAGGCTAAAATTATTTTTTTCATAAATTTTAATAGTTTTAAATAATGTACATCATGTATGTTATTTTTTTTTATTTAGGCCGTATAAAACATACTATAAAAATATGTCAGATGTTATGCACATAATTACGTGATAAAAAATTATTTTATTATTATTTTACGTTGTTTGAATGGAACAATATAAGCCAATTATGTTTATTGTAGTCGGCTATTAGAATTCTCTATTGAATACTCATTGTAATTTTTAAAAAATAATAATGATTTATATTATTATTTTTTAAAAATTACAATTAGATTCATTTCCTTTTTCCATTACAATAGATATCAATATAATTATGGAGTTTTGCACCGACTACTCGTGATGTCTCCTCATTTCTAAATTATTATTTAGAATTTTGTATATTATTGTTGGTGCTCAAAATTATAATAACATATATATGTATGTACTTACTTACAGTGATTACTTTATCATTTCGCCATATGTAAGGGAAATTGATAGGGATTAATTTTCTGCTATTTATTTCTCCAAGTAATATCCAGGCTTTATGAATAATTTTCATTATAAAAATATGGATAGCTACATTGGACTAAGTACTTGAAGGCAGATAAGCGAGTTATACGTGTGGCCCAGCCAGAGAGAGAGAGAGAGAGAGAGTGGTGGATGCGTTAGTACTTAAAATTTTAATTTGAGACATTATTCTACTTACATTTCATAAAATGATCACAAATATTTAGTTATTTCGTTTTTTTATCAAGGTTCTACATAGGAAAGGCTTACGTAAAGAAAAATGTTCCTATAATTGTATTTTGTAGAATAATTACTAATCATTTATTAATTTCGCTATAGAGGCTGTCCTGGCACAGGGGCGCATATGTGTTTTATTTTTATGGAAAAAGGACAAGGCAAACGAGCATTCGGGTCACCTGATGATGATCACCGCCGCCCACGAACCCCGTGCAGCACCACAGGAGCTACAGGAGCGTTGCCGGCCTTTGAGGTGGAGATAGACGCGCTTTTTGAAGGTACCCATATCGTACCGACCTGGAAACACTGCCGCGGGTAGGCTATTCCACAGTTTGGTGGCGCGTGGAAGGAAATTTCTACGAAACCGCACAGTAATGGAGTGCCACGTATCAAGATGGTGATGTGTGACTGTAACGCGACGGTTGTGAGTTCGATTCCCTCTCGGGTGCATGAATGCCAAGACAAAAGCACAACATTGTGTTCCATTACTCAACGTAATGCCTCAAAAAAACATTGGAAAGAGTATGTATCGGCAGGCATATTTCATCCTCGTAAATTATATTTAGGTAAGTATATCTATATATCACAGTAACTAACTGATGAATAGAGACTGAAACAACCGTTATTTACCGCTTTTTGAACATTAGAAAATAAGCTCATCCGTTTATTTAAATCTAGAATGATGGCTATCAATAAAGAAGCAACAGTAATTGCCCATTTGCTAGACAAAGGAGTTAAAAGATAAATTACATGCAGTTTATTTTTTTGCTTACCAACAACATAGCTTCTTTATCTCTGCGATTGTAGTTTGTGGGGCCGTTGACCACAGACGCTATTAGTGTAATAGTACGTTGATGGCCGAAATAAAATTATTCGGTGAAAATACAGGCATATTAAATGTCTATCAAGGTGTAGCTGCATTATTCCTGGAGAATATCGATTCCTTAAATGCAGACGTTGAAGGGATAAGTCGTTAGAAACGGGGAAGTCAATAGGTACTGGCAGAGTGAAGACAGCGGTAGTATTACAGTGTTACATGGTAGACAATTAAAATAAAATAGGTACGTCTCCAAAGTAAAATACTAACTTTCATTTTGAGTTTACATATCGATCGAATTTGAATGATCTTCATTTGTTTTTTTATTCAGCTTAACGCTCTATCCCGCATGAAGCAGGGTTGGCAGTGGGTGCCTAGTGCAATCCCCATTTCCGCCAAATTTTGAAGGCATTTCGTGTTTAGCGGCGGATCTCAACGACGAGCTTTTCTTCGTTCTCAGAGCGATGAAATAAAAATATTAAATATTTAAGTAATTCCCACGAGTGGGAATCGAACTCCCAACCGTTGCGTCTACAGTAACAAGCTCTTGCTCTTGTGCCACCACGGGCTCAAATATTTTTAACTAACTTATTTATTACTTGAGAAATATGACATGTATGCGAATATACTATTTACGAGTATATTAGTTTAATTATATAAACGATACTTGTAAGTTCGATGTTGAAGAGTATTTGTATTTAAATTATAACTTCTCTAGTATGATAGGAAACGCAACGAAAAAAAGCAAAGACTTTAAAACGATTGAAAAGTGAAGAACGGAATGTCTAAGCACAAACTCATCCTTGCGCTAATGCAGGAAATGCGCATTGCGTAGGTAGGTACGCCTAAAGTTAGAACTTGCTTATTTATTCGACTATTCAACTAAATAAAATTCTATTTGAATTACGTTACGTTTACTTTACCTGCAAAAAATTAAACTAATTGCATTTTTTTCATTAAAGCTAAGACATTAGCATTTTACGCACCGATCGCTCTAAAAATGTTCAGACATCACCACAACTTATCTAACTCATGTAAACAAAACAAAAAGTTTAAGTCAATTTCCTATACAATAGAGCGGAATTGGTCATCTATAAAATGCAAGCGAGCCCGCCGACCGCCTTCATTATTACTGTGATAGAAGTTGCGACCGGGCCATAGCAAAGTAAATAGAAAACAAAGTCTCTAGTGCTGTGACGAAATTGATGAAATACATAATATATTAACGTATTTGTGAATTAAAATCGGTGGACTTAATCAAAATGTTATTGCCTTCGTTTTTAGTAAGTAAATTAATAATTATTTACACATTTATATTATTGCCAATAAAAAAATATATTTTATTTATAACATTTTTTTCTGAGATATAAATTACACAATGGACTTAAATCAATTTAGTTATTTAAAAAATATATCAATGTGACAGTTTAATTTACATTTGAATGAATGTTAGATATTTTCACTTCAATAAATATATTTTTATAAAATTGAATTCTATAACGTTGTTTTCATTGGATATTTTTCATACGTTGTTTACACAATAACTGGGATATATACAAATAACTGACACGTATTGTTCTCGGTGTAGGAACATCAACAAACGCTCGT
>DWNA01001326.1:0-15220 GCA_018249835.1 Heliconius besckei | reverse complement strand
TTTTATAATGATATGTGTGTAGATATGTGTTTTTATTTATGTCTTTATTATTTTATATTTAAGATATAAATCGTTTATAAAAATCAATAAATATTGCAATTATTAAGATCATATGTTTTTTCTTTACAGGTGGAAGGAGTTTCACGAGTCAGCAGGCGACATCCTAGCTCTATTAAAAATTCTACAACTATAGAATCTGAAAATGCTTCACCTTCACTTAGAACTAGAACTTCCAGAAGACGAGAAGAAACTGCACCACGTGATATATCAAGAACCAGAAGTAGAAGTAGATCTTCTGATGTCACGACTTCTACTACAGAAACATTACAATTTCAATCTGAACGAAATGAACGATTCGATTCAAAAAGGCAAAGTAGCCGAACACATAGCAGGCAAACAATTATTAACGAAGAAAATTTTGATACTACCATAAACAGAGATACTCAATCAAGAAGTAGATCTCGGCAAGTTACTCGACGTGTAACATCACAATCAACAACAACTCCAGTACCTATGTCTATTGCTTCTCCTACTACAAGTAGAAAAGAACTTACGGAATCTGCTTTCAATGATTTTTCTAAAACTATGCCTAAGGAAGTGACTGACCCAAATAGTCAATTTAGAAGAAGAAGTTCTACTGAACGTATAATTGAACCCACTACAACACGAATGCGGAATCGTATTAACACGCGGACAAATATGCGAACGCTAGATTTAGAAGTTTCAGGAATAGCCAACGCATTAACGACGGCTTTTAAAGAACCTACAACAGCTAAAACGAATGACCTTAGAAACTCAAGAAAGTTAAGATATAAAACCAGACAGTCTGAAGTAGATTCGAATTTAACAGGTGAAGGCTTATCAGTGCCTACTGAAGTAAAATCTAGTCAAATTGGAGAAAATATTACTAGTCAAACTGGATCAAAATCGGTATCACCGTCAACCACAGAGAAAATTGTTAAACAAACAACTGAAAGATTATCTAAGACTAGTACTATAAAAACAACAAAAGTTGTAAAAAGACCAATCCCTCGAGGCAAAGTAAAAGCACCTATACTCACAGGCAAGACCAAAGTCTCAGATGAAGTTCATGATGATGATAACTATCCTGAAACTTTTAAAGCTTTAATTCAAGCTAAAAATGCATCGGTGAGTAGAAAAGGTTGAATCATGTACGTTTAATCATAAATATCACTCATATTAATATCACTGTATCATGTTCAAGTGACAAATAAAGTATGCACTTTAACAGAAATACTGTTTATTTCATAGTAACTAACATTGTCCGTGTACTAACAAGACATACTTAACAAAATCACTGGTATAACTACAACAATCATTTTTTTTACAATTAGAGTGGTATATATACCAAGATATTTGAACATAACAAATAAAAATTTCAGACACAGGCGAGCTCTCCACCCAGCGAGAGTTTGTCAGTGAAAGCATCACAAAAAGTTTACAATACTTACAACACATCATCACAATCTATCCTCACGGCTCCTGACTCTGAAAAGCAATTTCGGGTAATACTACATTACTTCATTATAAATAAATTAATCAATAGTATTTTTTATCTCATTGTCGTAACCCGAATCATTAGTAAAAATCACTCCATAACTTACTTAAATCTTATGAATTTACAAGTTGACATAAAAAATTTACAAACATTTACAATTAAATTCATATCATCACGCCATAACCTAATTCATATAATTAAAAATATCATAATTTTGATCATTGATTAACTTTTGTTAAATAACTAACTTTCAGCTTCCCAGCAAAATAAGTTTAGAAGAGAATAAAAATGAGAGTAGAATTAATGATACTCAACAAGAAGAAACTACGCTAGCTCCTAAGCAATTTAAGCCCAAATCGTCAGAATATCGTTTACGTGGATCTTATATACCTAGGAGTAAAAAATCCAGCACTTTTTCTTCTTCAAATGATTCTTTAACTTCTTTTAGTCCAGTAACACAACGATCCTATAAATTTAGTAGAAAACAGAAAATAGGAACAACTGAAACAACCAATGTGGATAATTCTATAAAAAGTAAACGAGTAGAAAATAATAATAATAATTTATTTAAAAAACCTGTAATACGCTCTTCTTTATATAATAGAAGAAATCTTACAAGAAACTTTGGCGTAAACTCTGAAGTTCCTAAAAGAGTTGAAATAGACAGGAGTGATAAAAGCTTCACATTAAAACCAAAACCTATATTATCTAGAACATCTTATTACTCTAGAGTAAGAAGTAATTCAATAAACAAAACGTTGCCGACTAATTCAAGCGTTCAGAGCACTACAGAAGAAATACTAACAGTTGAAAAAAAAGTGGAAGATACAGCAGAACTTCCACTTATTTATACAAATGCAAATAGTGCCACAACAGTGAAGAATGGCAACAAAGACAATGAATTTAAAAATGACAACCAAAATTTCATTATCACCATAAATAGTAAAGAATCGGCAGAAAATGGTACATTTAATGATGCAGTTGATAAAATTGAAGAGAGTGAAAATAAATTAGCACTAAATGGGATAACCACCCAAAAGTACCACGCTACTTATAAAGACAACAGTAACGATGTTTCCTTACGAAACAGCGAAAAAGTAACTTCTGTACCGTCGATTAGAAATATTCAAACAAGAAAATTTGGAAGAAAAACATCAAGACGTAAAGAAGATGTTTCAAGTGTTACAACTAAGTCTATTGTGAGAAGTTCAAGAAAATATGGTGATACCTTTTCAAAAACTACGGAGCCCTCATCAAATGGCGTAAGTACATTTTTTTATTAGCATATACATATTTTTTAGCTTTATATGTTCAAATGGACGCTGCTTATGTTTTTGATTTATTTACTTGATATAAATAATATTTTCCAGATTATAGGTGAACCTGAAAAAGTAAAAAACAAATTTAGCTCTAAATACAGATCATCATATCTTGACAAACCATTTTACAAACCTACTGTACCTACAATCACACCATCAACTGTAAGTAACACAACAAAAACACGTTTTCATTACCTAAAATTACTTTTGTTACGAAAATAAAATTAATAGAGTTTAACATAGCAAAAGAATATTCAATGTGATTTTAATCACTAAACAAAGATGAAAACAGATAGTTTTTTAATACTTCGAAATACAGTAAAATACAAAGCCCCTTTATGAAATTGGTGTTTATTATATTTATTTCCTCTCATCGAATTTAATACTACCATTTAATAATTATTATATATTTTTTATACATCAAACTCACTACTATTCTGTACATCATTTTACAAAATGCTCAAAAATATTGTACTCGTATTAACTTAATCATCATACTATGTATTATTAGTATCATTGCTTTTCATCAACATTTTAATAAACATTTTCATTACAAAAGGCGTGGCTGAAATTCTTCGTGACTGATCATCTTTTATCAAAGTCTGTAGAAGAGCCGAACTGGTTCGAAGATGAAGACTTTTCAGATGTCACAACTGAACAAATGTCAAGACAAAATGACACATCGCCAACATGCATGCATGAAACAGCCTTTCCACCGGTTAATGACACTATTTAGATACAAACGATTTCACTATCATTCATTTTCATAGTTACATTAAATGTATATAAATGCAATATATTTGTAATAATGAAAGTAAAAAATGTTAATATAATTAAATATTCAAATAATATTTTAAAATTGCATTTAAAATTAGTATAATTTTAATTGATGTCAAGTATATT
The DNA here is from genome assembly GCA_018249835.1 of Heliconius besckei. Taxonomy (NCBI): domain Eukaryota; kingdom Metazoa; phylum Arthropoda; class Insecta; order Lepidoptera; family Nymphalidae; genus Heliconius; species Heliconius besckei. Next base: position 11,479 of record DWNA01001326.1, on the reverse strand, counting down.
TCTAGTATAACGTGATATTGAATAGACAGATTATGGTTTTAACATATTAACAATGCAAGTGCCTCAATCAATATAAATGAATCTTATAAAATAACAAATAAACTTTACACACTATCAATATATAAGGAGCACGTATCACATACAATGCATTGTATTTATTCTTAAGGCAATAATTATATATTAAATAGAATTAATAATACAATTTGTTTTAATACTCACAGTTATGTATCCGTAGTTTTGTTTCCTTTTTAAATATTTACTATTTTCTTATGATGTCCGAAAGTAATAAAGAGGCTTTGGTCTATGCACGATTTCTGGGTATTTCTTATACTATATCACATTTATCAACTTTCTTACTATTGTTTGCTATAATTATGGGTGAGATCACTTCTTCTTTCAGGTAGAGGGAGAAGAAATACAATTAGGGTCAGACATGAACGCTATATCTATTACTAAATCACGAAGTCCATTAACTTCAGCTGACCTCAGACTTTCCGAGAGCCTGGCGAAAACATTACAAGTTATGAATGTTGAGGCGTCCAATCATTCACCTTCAGTCACAGTATCAATATTTGATGCTTTGGCTGAAATACTCACATCTACACCCAAACCCCGTATATCCTCAACAACTGAAGTATTACAATCTCAAAACAGTAATAATGACGTAAAGCAAACACTTGCAGGCGTGAGTAACAATATTAATGTAAATAGTGTCAAAGACTTTACAAGTCAAGACAACTTTATGTCAACGGATATTGTAGCCAATGTTGCTAAAACTGTACAAACCACTGGTCAGTCTACATCACATGTGTTTAACAGAATGCCGGTTGAGGGATATATTACACCATCACCAATTATTGAAGCTGGAATAACTTCTACTGTGAATACACTTTCAACATTCCCTTTTCCTACTTCCCCACCCTCAACACCTGTATCTGCAAGAAGACCATTTGCTATAAAAGTACTCTATGCAGATACCGAACGAACTACTGACAGAACGACCACTGTGACTACTACCGACCAGTCAACGACTGACACTTCTACAAGGGTATATAATACTGTATCTGATCTTATACTTTCTAATAATAAAATAGTTTCATCAGAGCTAACTAGCATGTTATCAAACAATATAAAGAATATTATTGAAAATATGGATGAGGATAGTAAAGCTAGGCTTTCAGTAGATATGGTGAAGTTATTAAATACATTAATTCCAAAATTAAGTAAACCAATCACTGTACAAGATGACATAGAATCTGTTCCTAACACGACACCTTACAGTTTGGAGGATATTAAAGATACCGCAAATGTTTATATAAGTAACCAAGATACCTCTAATATTTTGACTGATAATATCCTCCAAAATGTTATAGACACAAACATTGTAAATAGCACAAAAAGGAGTATTGAAACTGAAGTTACTACATCTATTCCAACAGAAACTGTAAATAGCACTGTTGCACTAAATAAATTAGATAGTACAACTATATCTGCACCTGGAAGTCTATCTATATCAGTTACATCAAAAAATAATGAATTGAATATTACACAATCTACGGAACCAAGTAGTATTAATTTAAGTTCTCCACAAGATATTATTTCTACCATAACTATGCCCGAAATTGATATATCATTAAGTTCTCCAGGGGCAGATGTGGTGTTTGTAAACAGCGATTCAAGTTTAAATTCAAATAATGTCACTAACAATCTTCCTCTAGTCCCTTTCCTAACTAATTTCGAATTAAATGATTTTAATGACTCAGAAAGCTTGACTTTAGGCCAGATATTACCAATAGCTCCAATGACATCTTTACAAGTAAAAGAGTTAGAGGATATTGAAAGTATACAGGATCCAAGTCAACTCTCGCGTTTACAGTTATGGATATTATCCAAAAAAGCTCGTGTTTTGAAAATGATTGAAGATATAATAAGAAATCACAACGAAGAAATTTCAAATGCTCCTTTGACAGAATTAGTCAATAATACTAATCAAAATAACGTATTTCTATCTAGTCGTTTAAGTGATATTGTTAACACAATGAACATGACGGCTGAAAACATTACGTCTAACCAAAATACTCTAAATATGTCAACGTCTACTTCTGTGACTATTACTGAAACTACGACTTCTCCTACAGACCCTTCTACTTCCTTTCAAGCAAATATAGATTTAAGTATAAGTAAGAAAACATTTTCAACTACCCAAACTGATGTTCCAATGACAACTATATCCATACCATTAGAAACTGCTTCTGATATCTTAACAAGCACTGAATTACCAGCTCCAGCAGAATCCCAATTCATTAATGATGCAGCTGACGCTTTCAGCGCTACTACTGAGGGAAGTACTACAACAAATGTTGATGAAAGTGTAGTAGGATTACAAGTGACTACAAATGCAGATCTAGTTCAGTCTACAACAATAAGCAGTGATGCGAAAACAACGACGTCTTTTGATAGTGAACTAATGACAGAATCGGGTACAAGTGAAAATTTTATAGCAAGTACAACCATTGCAAGTATCGTTACTACAGTGCCACCTATAAGTAACGCATCGAGTAACATAAATAATAATATAAACAATCAAACTAAACTCAGCACCACATCAACCAATCCGAAAAAAGATTATGTTATATTTGGAATACTGCCTAACAACACCGTGGTACGTAAAGACCCTAACGATAACGTACTTGAAACATTAACAGAAGCGAGTCCATACATCATTTACGGTGTACTACCAAATAACACAATAATACGAAAATTTCCAAATGGAACTAGAGTACCACGAATTATGCAAAAAATTGACATACTACCAATCAGTCCATGGAGCTTAAGAAATCCATACAGCCCCATCCATAACATTCCGGCCATTGTCAGACCGCAGTCTAACCCTATCCGAGTATCCACTAATACTGTGACATCCAACGATACCTCAAATAACGGAACGGAAAACCAATTAACCACCGACACTGTAAATAACCTACAAACTACGGTATTCATTTTATGTTGTTTAGCTTAAATGCTGTGCTTGGGGCTTTGTCATCGCATATTACGTAGTGAGTATCTTATAAAAGAAAGGGAATGGATTATGGTAAGCTTTGCATGCCTTTGCACATTAATCTCTTCACCAAATAACATTGCAGAGCTTAACTCTCTATTTCGTAATTGCAGATTTCCTCATCGGCACTTAATATAAAAGATAGCAGTTCATTCGGTATAACTACCTCCACAAATAAGCCTCCTGCTGAAAAAAGCACTGCCTCGCATGTTTTGAGTTTACGCACAACTACAATGCTACCTTCCATTGATGAAATTCTGCTTAATAGCATATCTTCGGCCACTAAAGAGGAGATGGTCATATCCTCAATGACAAGTTCTACTAGCGAACCGAGAATATTAACACTGGATATCGATCCGGAGGTATAATCATTGTATCCTGGCATTACATCATACTCACAAATACTATCTATATACATTTAAATCAGCTACATTATTTCTAACAAATTTAATAGTAATAATTTTACAAGCAATTATTTTTAACGAATCAAAAATAACGCATGTATTTAATCATTTAAAACAATTAATTTTATTTGTCCAAACAGGTAAGTGGTGAGGGATAATGGAGATAATAGTTTCTTTTCACCAAAATATTACTTTTTCTTTCTTTTTTTGTACATATAAATGAAGAAATTTAAAGATATGATGTTCATTTCAGACGAAACAAATTCGCACAGAAAAACCTATCGATGGTAACGGCAATGCAGTATTTAAATTTATACCCATTGACGAAGTAACAATATCACCACAAGAATCTAATGTGTTGAGACTTGCTTCTACAAAATCGCCTAAAACTGCGGCAATAAAAGAACCACAGACAACGATATCTGAACTAAATATTCAGTTACCTATAGAAATTACTTCTGAAGCTACTGGCTCACCATCAGATATGCCTATTTTAATGAATACAGAAACAACTACAGCAGTACCACAAAGTCCTTTGTCGTTTACTACGACCGTAGCGCCAATAACAACTGAAACTGTTACAACATCAACAACTCCTATGATGGTAACACAAATGACAACAACTATAACAACTTCAAAACCTATTACTAGCACTCCGATTCCTATTGCAACAACCGAAATGGTATCTACTGTAGTACCTACCGCTCCATCAACAGTTATCACAACAAGTACATTATCATCTTCATCCACTGAAACGATATTATCAATCCAAGCTTCTACTTCTAGTAATATTTTCGAAACTGCTGCATCTAACCAAAAAGATGCCGAATTACTACAGTCATTGATACAAGAAATTAATCGTTCTCCTAAAAATCTCAATATAAAATCTCAAAATTTTGAGCAAAATGATAGCGCTAAGCTATTACAAGCAATTTTAGCTGGTGGTGGACGTAATTTGGAAAATCTTATAAATAGACCACAAACTACTACTACTACTACTACTGTACGTTCCATTGAGGATGATATAAGACAATTTGAAGAGGATACAAAATTACTAAAAGCACTACTACTTGCCACAGGACGCAATCCAGAGGAACTTAATCTGCCAAGCTTAGATATTATAAGGAGGGTAACATCTAATAGTGCTACTACAGTAACACCATCAACAGCTACTGTTATCGTTAGCACTACACCACTGACCACTTTACCTACAACAACTACTATCACTACAACTCCTACAACTACAACTATAGCTCCTACAACTACAGCTCCAACAACTACAACTACTACCACTCCTGTGACAACTCCTACAACTACAACTACTACGACCACTTCATCTACAACCACCACAACTCAAGCTGAAAAAACTACATCATCTTTAAATAATGATTTGAGAAAACTACAAGAAGACACAAAGTTGTTGCAAGCATTGTTGCAGGCCACTGGAAACCAGAATGCTGGTAGCTTACCTATTATATCTGGATTAACCTCTAATATAAGGGTAGCATCTAATCCTTTAACTACATCGATAGAATCAAATCCCACTACGGCATTTAATCTTCGCCCCGTATATACGACTCGTCCATCGCCTGTTTTTAATTCATTTACGCCTGGAACTGTTAGTGTATCTACATTACAGCCTCAGCAATCAAGTACAGAAGATATTAGAATATCAACCACATATAGACCGTTCACTGAACGACCAACAACTATACAAAATTTAGATTCTTCAACTGCTACTACTCGTCGCTCCAAGGCTGCAAGGTTCCAAGTTACAACTGAAATACCAAGTACCTCAACCTTCTCGGACGAAGAAGATTTATTATTTTTGCAAAATCTGGTACGTAATTATTCTTTATAAGTATTTATAGCATTAAATATTTTTTATACTTTAAAATACTAAATTACACGTAAATGTTATAAATTTTCACCAATTTTGAACAAATTGCTAATTGTAACCACCAGTTATTTATTGCGGTTATATTTTAAAAAATACTGATATCAGTTTGTACAATGTATTTCTTGATGTAATTACAGAAATCTGTTTTAAGTTCAAAAACCAACGGTCAAGACTCTGAAACAGCACTTGCTAATCGCGTTATTGCACTTGCTGTAGAGAGAAGCTTAAACGAAATACAAGGCAGTAAGCTTGAAGTTTCTAGTACAATGATACCTACAACTTCAACAAGGCCGACAACTACAACAAGACCGACAACTACAACAAGACCAAGAACTACATCAAGACCTACAACTATAAGACCTACTACTACGACTTCGCGCTTGATATCAACAGCTTCAACACCAAACACTCCTTCTATAGAAGATGATATTAAGCAATTTGAGGAAGATACAAAACTATTACAGGCATTGCTAAAAGCTACAGGACAGGATCCCTCTAAATTCAATATTCCAACATTAAATACTATAGTAAGCTAATTGTATTTTCTAAATTGATAGTAGACTGTAATTAAATATTTGTATTCTTTTCTAAAGATTTTTTTCAAATGTTCAGAGACCAGCAGCTGATCAGTTACAACCAAATGTGGTCGCTACTACTGCTAAGCCTTATAGTGCAAAAATTGCAGTAAAAGATGACTTAAACAATGAGCAAGATGATGCGAAATTATTACAAACTTTAATTAAATTACAAGATGCACAAGAAACTACTACACAACGAGGAAAAATTACGTTTACAGGTTAGCGTCATAATATTAATAATTATTGTAGATATTAAAGTTATTCTAAAATTACGTATTACTGTTCGCAAAAATATTCTGTAATTGTTTTTAACTGTGTTTGTTATTTTATTTGAAGGCCAATCGTCTGATGAAGCACTTAAAAAGCTTTTACAACAAGCTCAACCTACTGGTATGGTGTCTGAAGCAACTAAATCTTCTATTTCACTGAGCACTGAATATGGAAATAGCAATGATGCATTGCTAGCTGCATTACTGAAGGAACAAGGATTTGGGCCGACAACGGCAAGTTCTGTCGACGAACAACTTCGATTGGCTGTTAGTTTTTCTGCTTTCTAACTGTTCATTCTTCATCTAGATAATCATACTTTATAATTATCATTTTCCTTATTTTAATAATATATTTCACAATTTTCTAATTTACATTTTTTAATTTATGAAAATAAAAATAAATAAGTAGATACTTACCACATTCACAAATATAACACAGCAAATTAACATCGTAGGCTTTACTCAACCAAGTCGTCGTGACGCCTAAAGCTAGGCGAACGACTACACCGTCGCCACCACCTGCGCCTCGGAGACCATTATTAGATGGTCTCGCATGGTTATGGCAGCAATGGAGGGAGACAGCTCCTGAACCTGGTCAGCCAAGACCAAATAGGCGGCCAGAACAACCAAGACCTTCGAACTCTCCTGCAGCAGCAACAAGTTCCAGAGTCAACTGGTTCGGCTCAGGGCCTTTCGTTGGTAATGCTGACGAAAGGCCGACGTCAAACAGAGTGGGTTTCTCGTCTCTATTACTTAGGTTGTGTGACTGGGGATGAGGTGATGGAAACTCCTTAGGCTAAATTTGTACTTAAATTTTATTTATAAATTCCTTAGACCTGTCCTATTTTAATGTACAGTCGTGACGGTATTATTTTTTGTAAATATGTAGAATATTAATCGCATTAATTAAATATGTGACTCCAATTAAAACCTAGTGATACTAACAATTGGTTTATACATATTTATTACAAGCTAAGAAACTTTGGAGATAACGCGCATTGCGTATGTTTAGTTTAAGAAATTTCATTATTTATTTATAGAGAAAAAAAGAAAACGCTTTTTCGCTTTTACATTTTGCATATTCCTAAAGTGCATACGGTTTTTTTTATTTAAGCGAAATTTAATAAATAGCTTAATTTTCAGGATTATAATGTTTTGTAAATACTGTTAAATATGATGATAATAAAATTTTGATAATTTTGCTTATTGTGTCATTGTTACTAATACACCTTTACGTTCCACGAACATAAGCGTTCCTTGCACGGTAAGATGCACATATTAACATTTTTTTGTAGATATTTGTTTTTTTGTTTTGTACATAATCGATGTGAATGTTGAAATGATTATTACCTTTCCTTTTTAATATTTCCATATCGTAAATCCAAGTGACCCCAATTCCATCATATTTGTAAATATTGGTTTTAAAAAAAATTAACATGACGTCGTATCAAATTTATTGTAAAGGAATCTAGTGTATTATATTCCTTTGGGGAACTAATGGATCCTAATTGGAATTGGTGAATAACATACCGTTTTTGTAGATAGTTTATAAATTTTGTGTTGTGTCAGTGATTCTGATTGGTAAGTATATTGATTAATGTTTCTGAACGAAACTTGTCCTTTGAGAAATGTTAAATGCTTCTCTTCAGTTATTTTATACTTAAATAAAATTATCTTCTATACGAAAGTAATATACTAAAAATATTGAAAATAATTTTATGATGTAAAATTGTATATATTTATATTTTTTTCATTTTCGTACATAAGAAATATATATTTGTTTTAATAGTTTTGTATTTATATCAATTTAAGGTATTTGTACCATACCTACTATATAATTTTCCTTACATTTTCCCCTTTTTTTAAAAAAAAATTCTATTTATCCTACCTTAACTGCATGAAATTTATATACTGTATATAATTACTATATTATTCTTATAATTATTTTTAAATTTATTAATATATTTTGAACTTTAATTGTTTTTGATTTTTTTTTAATTTTCTACTTATCCTACCTTAACAGCATGAAATTTATATACTGTATATAATTACTATATTATTCTTATAATTATGTTTAAATTTATTAATATATTTTGTATATAATCTATAACTGAAACTTGACCAGCTATTTTCAGATATTGCATGAAATTTATTTGAAACATTATCTTTTGTATTTTTTGTTTTCTCTAACTATAGTTATATAAATAGATACCTTTGGAGCCACCGAGTGCTGTAACATCAGAACAAGGTCCAGGTAGAGGACAGTTGGTATCGGCGGCCATAAATGTGACAAGAGCCTTCTCCCAATTTTTAGGGGCCGCTATTCAGGTATTATAATTTTCTTTTTATCTCATACTACTTTTCTTTCTATCATATACTACATGTGAAAATGATTGGCAAATAATAATTTTCCAAATTGATAATTTTCAGGATTAAAATATGGAATTGGAGTATTGCAAGTTCTATAACAGTAACTACTAACTTCATGGCTTTTTAATACAATCAGATTTAAAAATCACATACTAAACAAATTCTTTTATTGTTATACATATAAATTAGAACTATTCTTATGCCATCAACGCTTATATATTTTCACAGAAAAATCGATGCTTGTTTGTTTAATACTCGTGGTAAGATTGCCATCGCGGCATTGATTTCTGCCACTCAACACGAAAAGTCACGAAATCGAGACAGAAAATGGAAAACGAAGTCTCTTAACACTAGATTCCCTCTGCCTATATGTGGAGTAAAGCGTGAATTTAAAAAAAATATTATTATTAATTAAAATTGTTATTTTAAATATTCACTAGGAAAAAAAGTAGGGATTGTGGTCAAAAATTATGAAATTTAGTCCCCATCAATTTCTATGAAAATGTTAAATTTACTCAATAATTACCATTATTATTCCAGGGAGCAGCACAAACGGTACAGAGCGTGATACGAGCGGGACAAAGGGCGGCCACCGACGCGTATACGGGCGGATCGGGATAGATTTAATGGACTTGAAAACTTTCTCGAAAGTGTCATAGTACGCACTGTGTTGCGAGCGCTCGAGTGTAAATAATATTATAGGAGCCTCATGTGATAGGATAAATTGGCAGTTTTCTATAGGAAAAGTACAGGGTAGTAAGTTTGATACCTGTTTGAAACATTATGTAAGTTACGTTAATCTGTCTCGGTCTGTGTTGTTAAGTTACGTACCAAATATTGATATGAAATTCTTTATTAGTATATTTTTTTTATTATATTCAAATATTTTAAATTTTTCGTAATTTGTAAAGAAATGTAGTAAAGCAATAATTACAGGTTGATGTACTGGATTAAATTATTTTATTAAACATTAACCAAAATGACTTAAACATATAATTTTTATAGTTTAAAATTAAAATATCTATCATTAATATTTTACATAGTTAATCAAGTTACAAAAGTTTTGTTTTACAAAATACACAAATCTTTCTTTATTTTCATGCTAAAATAGTTAGCAGTGGGTCCTAACCCACGTTGGACGACTTTTAATTTAAATAAAAAAAGTACGCTAATATGTCACTTCATACGTCTTTAGTGATAAAAGCAGAGTGATTTGACTAACTCTCTTTTCTTACTTTTAAGAAAATATTTATATCAAGAGTGTTAAATATAAGTGTTTATTATTAAGTCTAATACATGTGCCATTTACGCACGTGCTTCGGTAAATAGCCTTTCTCCTCCTGCCTTATTTATTTTTATAGTTTTATTTAAATGTAATAAACTCGGGTTAATGTAATATTGCACCAAAACGTTTTGTATAGTTAGCTTTGTTTATGGTATAAACATTATTGCTTTATCGTTCATGTGAAATCGAACATCAATTATTTTTGTTTTACAATGATAATTGTTAATATAGCGTTTAAAAAATTGGTTTTAAATAAGTCCCAATTACAATGTTAATCCAATGAAGCTAAATAAAAATTAAAATCACATTTAAATTATGATATAAGATGTTGCTAAAAATTAAAATAAACTCTTTTGACAAGGTTTAGATAAAAAAAACATTATGGGAAATTTCAAAATGCCATTTTAAAATCATGCTTCTTTTCAATATTCATAGATTTTGAAATATTTTGAGAAAAAAACTGGCTTCATTTCAATACATACATGTGTTTGAACCCTATGTATATACTCAAAGATTACTTCCAAATTAAAGACATCATGAGAAAAAAGATTTTTTAAAATAATTAGAAATATATAAAAACGTCAAAATCTTATGTATGTAATATACACATAACATACAATACTATGAAAATTAATATAAAGCTTAACCGCTTTTCACTGCCTTTAATTTAATTAATATTGTATTAAAAAGCAAATATATATGAGATAAATCCGGGTTCCTGGAGTATCTCTGTAATTGCTTCGGTATTTGAGTGTTACTCTAATGAAATAAACACCTAATGTATATAAACTTAGGCTTATTGTGAAAATGGAAATAAATTAATTTATGATTGGTGAAAACAAAAGTTTTTTATTTCATATAATTTTATAATAATTTTATAAATTTTATTAGGCATAGGTTCGGAATGCAAACACGCACAAAAAGGTTTCTTCTACGTTTCTTATACGAAAATCTATTGATAAAAAAAATAAGTAAAATATTTTTCCCTAGATTTCACCATCCCATTGTTGGGCAAAGGCCTCTCCACTTCTTCCATTCTGGTCTATTTCGCGCTATTGAGCACCAGTCAGGCCTATAATGGTCCAGCTCGTCTCGCCATCTCCGTTTTGGTCTGCCAATTCTCCTTTTAGAGCTTGGAATCCATCTGGTAGAACATTTCGCCCACATATTGTTCACAAAAGTTCCTGCACATTTTCTGATAGCAATTGCGAATACTGAGTTGCGATTTTAATAAATTACATTATTTATGATACAATAATATATTTTTTTGTTTCACACATTATCCTATTTAATAAAGCAGGCAGAGAAAACCAAGTGCCATGACACTTCGTTTTTCGTTCTCCACCGCAGTTCAAACTGGCAATTCTAAACATATTGAGTAGCAGAACTTAACGCCACGCCTTGTCTTAATATAGACCTTATTTATATATGGTTTCATTCTCAATGGGCATCATCTTAGTACATTGATAAGAGCACATGCAATGGTTGTGGGCCTGATCCTCACTCGGAGGAACGCTGTTGTGCTTTAAAAGGAATTGGCGCCTGTGAATAAAATATATTTATTTCGCTCTTTTAAAGATTAAAAGAGCGAAATAAAAAGATCATTTACTGAAAT
>DWNA01001325.1:0-15221 GCA_018249835.1 Heliconius besckei | reverse complement strand
ATATATATATATAAGACGTAAACGCTATCTTCAGTTTTCCTTAAGTTATTGGAGGGATCGCACGTTTCCCTTGTAAGGTGTTAAAATGTGGAGGGCGATTGTTTTATGGTTAGTACATAAATATTATGTAAATAAAATTGCTTAATTGTATTGAACAATTAATAATATCATTTTTTTATTGATTATTAAATAGGGTAAGTTTTTTATATCATGAGAGATGAGAAAAGAGCTAAATAAATCAAATCAGCTTCACGCTGGACAGGACAGGACAGGCAAAGGGAACCTAGTGTTAAGACACTCCGTTCCCCACTTTCTACCGAATTCTGGAGGCATTGCGTGTTGAGTGGCAGAAGTCAACACCGCGCTTTGCCTTGACACCAGAGCGAAGAAATGGAGATATAAACGTAAATAAATACTTTACTTTCTCAAGTGAGTATCGAACCCACAACCCACGACAGTCACACCCCTGTTCCGTTGCGCCACGACGGCCTAAAGCTATCTTATCCTATTAATATTATAAATGTGAAAATTTGTGCGGATAGATATCTGTTCCATTATCACGGAATTCATTCATTAGTTATTGCGTAGAACTGATTAAGATGAAATCTTACATAAATACGAGTATAAATTATACATTAGAATAACATATAGATTATATTTATGTAAAGATTGTATAATGCAACTATAATATGAGATTCCGACCACAATTTCCTCTGCCTAAACATTATGACGAAAATTGTAAAATATAATAAATTGGATTAAAAATTGTAAATCTAATTACTTTTCTAAGTCTAGTGGTTTCGTTAATGTAAGAAACGCGTACAAACGTAAATTTTTTTAGCTTCACGCTGTATCCCACACAAAGCAGGCTAGGTAGAAAATACATGGGAACCTAGTACTAAGACATTCTATTCCCACTTCACTTCCATTCTATGCATTCCGTCGAATTCTAGAGCCATTGCGAGTTGAGTGCCGAAACTTAACGCCAAAACTTTGCCTCATTTCCAGTGTGAAGAAATGAAAATATTAAATATTTTATTTCCGCGAGTGGGAGTCAAACCTATAGCCAATCGCGTTTACCATAATGTAACCACAAACCCCTGACATATTTAACTAGTTGTAAAAAAGTGCCAATTCACATACATTGTCTCGGAGTGTCTTAACACAGAGTTCTCTCAAGATTGGGTCCCAATAGGTGAAGTAAATAGAGGGATTTTTCTAAGACTTATTTAAGAAATGATATTAAGTAATAATTTTTAAAATAATATATTTCAGCGTTTTAGTATGCGCATGCGCAGCTTTGGGCAAGAAATTCCCACCTCACTTCAAATTCGGGGCTGCGACCGCTGCTTACCAAGTAGAAGGCGCTTGGAATGCTAGCGGTAAGATTATTTTCTATACATATTTGCAAAGGTAGCAGGTTCGAATACAATTCGGATAAGCGGTAGAGAATTTTTGTTTATCTTCAAGAAAGGATTTCAATTTAGTCAATAATAAGTAACCTTATTCTTTATATTTTAATTATTTTCGGGATTCCGTATTTTAAAACGAAAAAAGATTCACCCTTCCCTTTTAGATTCACTTTGTTATCCTACTGTCCGTTTGTCAAGAGCTTTGTCTCGAGATTGCGTAGATGTTGTTGCGTTAATCTATATATATAAAAGGACTTGTCCTCACTCACTGAGGTAAGACGCACGCACAGCCCTAACCGCTGATGGTAGAAACGTGAAATTTGGACAGATGTTTACTTTCGTAATCTGGACATCTACTAAGAAGGGATTTTGAAAAATTTTAACCCTAAAGGGGTGAAATAGGGGTTGAAAGTTTGTATGGAAAAAAATTAAATCGGCACCGATTCTTATAAAATTTGAAATTTAGATTTATAAAAGTATTTAATTGAATACGTGTTTCATCGTTTTCTAGAATTCTCCTCCTAAAGGTGCAGATAAGGGGTTGAAAGTTTGTATGGTTAAATCTTTAAATCGCCACGGATTTTTATAAAATTTTAAATTTAGACTTAAAAATATTTCATTGAACACATGTTTCATGGTTTATTAGAATTCACCCCTAAATAAGAAAGCAAAATTGCGCGCGTCCGCTAGTCTAAAATAAATATCGTAAATTCTAGATTACGGTCTCTTGTAACGTACAAGAGATACGAGTGTTTATGCATCGTTTTTACGCATTTTGTTGACATCTGACCTCGTAATTTAAACCAAAGAATCCTTGCGTTGGACCTATAGAGTTATGAAATTTGTTAAGAAATTGAGTTGTAAAAATTAATTAAAATAATCAAAAAATATTAATTTATAGATATGTATATCATAGATGAAAATTATTACAAATTTAAAATTGTGACTTCATGTTAGCATAAAATTTTGAAATTACTACGGTACCCTCGGTATGAAGCCCGACTCGCACTTGTTTTGAATAATGAATGTATTCAATTGTAATTAGTTCTATATAATTATTAAGGTACATTGTAAGGATGTGTATGTGTTAATGTAAATTAATATGAATTGTAACGATATAAAACATCTACAGGCTTTTACTGAATTAATATTAATTATATTCCAATAAATTAACAAGATTATTGGTATTGTATATTGTAAATTTTAATTTCTAATACAATAATATTTTATTCTAAAGGACATCTCACTGTCTCCGCTCCAAATCTAATCTCATCTCGGAGTTTTCAAAGACACTACATGTTTGTCTGTTTGTATAAGAAACAGTATACATAAAATGATACTTCTAAAAATAGTATGGAAATCGTAAATAAATACATATATGAACTATATTATGTTTAATAAAGCGTTAGTAATTATGAAAGGTGATAATGTTTTTTTCTTTCTTTCTTTTTTCAGCTTCACCTTGTATCCCGCATGTGGGCAGAGGGAGCATTGTGTTAAGACACTCCGTTTTCCACTTTCCGCAGAATTCTCTAGGCATTTTGTGTTGAGTGGTGAAACTTAACGCCGCGCTTTGTCTTGGCGCCAGAGCGAAAAGATGAAAACATTTAATATATCACATCCCCGAGTGGGAATCGAACCCACAACCATCACTATTAGAGTTTCACGCTTGTGCTCCTGCGCCACATTAGTCTCTACATCATGTTATTATGGTTTTTAAATATTTTTTCAGACAAATCTGTTAATATTTGGGATCATTACGTGCATACTAGGCCGGAGAGAGTAGAAGACTTTTCCAACGGTGACATAGCATGCGACAGTTACAACCAGTGGCAGAGAGATGTTGAAATAAGTGAAGAGTTGGGTCTTCATTTCTATAGGTAATTATCAATATTAAACGCCAAAATATATATAATTTTATAATTAAGATTTATTACCCAAATGCTTTCTAACACAATTAGCTAAAAGAACGACAGCGTGAACCTGAAGAAAAATATTCCCATGAGTGAGAATCGAACCCACAAGTATCGTGTTTTGAATTACACATATCCACAAGTGAGAAGTTCTTACAATCGCACGCTTGGCCCTACTTGCCACTACTGGCCTAACTCGTCATTTTTTATGATTTATAAATTTAATAAACTTGTTCATAATAACAACAAACAATTAAATATAAGCAATATAAATGATAAAAGTGCCACAAGAGTAGATCATAGTTATGTAATATCTATTGTTGCGGTGAGGAAACACACAGTAAGAAATTGTTATCATTTTATTATGCATAAAGAATAACTTCATATATATATATATATATATATATATATATATATTATACTTGCTCCTACTTTAATCGCTTATTAATTAAGTCTGAATATATATTTTCTTAGATATACAATTAGCTTAAGGCCGTCTTGTTGTTGGTTCAATTTCCACTCTGGGTAATGAAATATTTATATTTTTCATTTCCTCGCTCCTGCAACAAGGCATAGTACGGATCCCGTTTTTCAACACGCGATGCCTTCACAATTCTACTGAAACTGGGAAACGGAAGTAACTTAATGGGTACGCAGTGTCGTAGGTGAATTCTTCCTACTTTGCTATGTGCGGGATACAGCGTGAAGCTAATAAATATTTGCTTTACTTAAGGCCGTCATGGCGCAGCAGCAAGACGTCTATTTACCTTGAAATAGAGGAAAATGTGGGTAGCTGTTCTACTCTTGGTATGAACCATAAGGGTATTGTTGTAAGGTCTTTGACTATATGGCTAGATGAGAGAGTTAGGTTGCAGTTACGATATTCAATGTGTCTCTTCAGATTTTCTATAAGTTGGACGAGGTTATTGCCACGAGGTTTCGCTGGCTACGTGAGTCAAGATGGAAAAGAATATTATAATAAACTAATTAATGCTTTAATAAACAAAGGCATTCAACCTGTAATTACCTTATACCATTGGGATCTACCGCAATCTTTACAGGATTTAGGTAAGGAATTATACTTAATTATGCTTATAAAATTATCAATATAAAAGTTTTCGATAGTAAAATAAATAAACGTAGATAAATATTTAACTTCCTCGAGTGGGGGTCAAACCCACAACCAGTCGATTTTTGTCGAATGTATTTTTTTTATTTGCAACATTGTTGTAGACCTGGATAGAATTTAGGCTTCATATTGAAGATATTAAATAAGAAATACATAGAAAAAGTTAGGATATGGTTACACAAATGAAATTGTGAATAATTCAGTTACTTCTTTTGCTACTTGCTGTAGAAAATAATCAGATTTTTTATATATCATTACAATTTATTAATTTTCATATTGAGATTAATATGGCAAGGCAGGCATTTCAAGACATATTATATACAGAGTAAAAATCTATGTTTTTACCACAGGAGGATGGACAAATCCACTAATAGCAGATTGGTTTGCGAACTACGCTCGTGTAGCTTTCTCTCTCTTCGGGGACCGCGTGAAGACCTGGATAACTTTGAATGAGCCAATCGTCTTCTGTGATGTTTCTTACCACACCGGGTTGCATGCACCAGGAGTACATAGTCCAAGTGTAGGAAGCTATATGTGTATAAAGAATGCTATGTTGGCTCACGCGAAAGCTTGGAGGATATATGATGATGAATTCCGACATAAATGTCATGGTTAGTGGTTTTAAAGAAAATTAATATGAATTTTAACATAGGATTAAAATGGCGTCTCTTAGTTAGTTATAACAGCTTCATGCGTGTTTTTCCACAAGTAATAAAATAAATTCGCTATTTTTCTTTTTTTGAATAATTGCCAATGTACTTTTTATGACATTTCAGTTTATTACCATACTAGCGCACCCGGACGCGGCTACGCCTGCTTGAAATATAAGAATATTTATAAAATATATTTATGAAATTATTTTCAGCTTTCAACAGAATTAGTAAGAAAATATAAGCTTAAATAATCAAAAAGAATAATAAGTAGAGACATATTATTAGAAAAAATATCTGAGTTATAATATAATAATGAACCAACAAAAGAAGTAAAAGTAACTAAATGATATTCTTAATATTAGAAATAGTACCTAAAGATTTCCGTACGTGTGCGTACATAGATATCGACTCTATGATTTTTTTCTATATTAAATAGGATAATTTTTGCGAGCAATATCAAATAAAATCCCAGGGCCAAACTTTACATTACACCAAGAAAAGAAGAAGAGAACCAAAGTGTAGTTTTAATTAATTATAAACAGTAAATAAAATTAACAATAGTTCGAAAATGTATGAAAATTTATAAAACCATCAACGTCATCTGCCCGTTCGCGTCGGTCATACTCATACTATGCCGCCCGAAGGCTAGGTCATTCGGAATCAGTGACATCTCTTTAATTATTTATTAGAATGTTATACAGTAAACTATAATTTCAATCTAGGTGAAACGTTAAGAGTGACTATTATATTTATTTTCATAATATCAAAATGTCGCGGGAACGGTCGCGTAGCGACAACGGTTATTATTAATATGGCAGAATAAATTGCATGTCAAATTAGAAATAAGTATTTTAACATATTAGTATATATGTGTAATGTAATGTTATATAGCCTATAGCACTTCTGAAGAATGCAGCTTTCATACAAAACAAAAAGAAAGTAAATCGGATCAGTAGATCCAGAGATCTTAGCATTCAAACAAACAAACAAACTATTCCGCTTTGTTATATTAGTATAGATTTCAAGCGGACTATATATAAATTGTAATATTTTTCACAAAATTTCAGGAAAAGTTTCGCTTACGAATCAATTATTGTGGATTGAAAAAGAGAACGAAAATGAGGAATTGGCCGCAGAAATAACTTTGCAGCTCATGGTAAATTATGTTTTTATCCTCTATCTGTTATTTTTATGAAAATTTGTATTTTTATCAAAAAAAAAGAACCCTAAATATCCGTTTGGCCGTCTGCCAAGATTTTTTATTGAATTAACCTTGAAGGTGTCAAACTGAAATGAATATCGAATATCCAGATTTGGGACAACTTTTGGGGCAAAGAAAGTAAGACTTCTAAGTCAAAATCATCAAAAAATGCCTTCGTTTTTGGTGTTTAAAGTAGTTTTTAGGAAATCTTTTCTTATATACATAATTTCTACAGTGGATTTGTATATTTACAATTTTTATTATCTTTGTTTTTTTTTTCGTTATTTCTTTTACAATTATAACTTTAAAGGCAGGAATGTTTTCACATCCCATTTACTCTAAAGAAGGAGGATGGCCACCATTATTGCAAGAGACTTTAAAGAAGAAAACGAAAGAATTTCTACCAGAATTTACAAAAGAAGAGATAGAATTAGTTAAAGGTACTTTTATTAAACGTTAGCATTTTTTATTTATATTGTATTTTATAGTCATATTTTATTTGTAGTATTACGCATATACCAGGATAGACAAAGAGAACGGGGGTCACGTTCACGACAAATTAGTTCTGTACTTTTGATCTGAAATAAACACATCGAGTAGCGCCACCATTTATAATACTAAATAGATATTTTTAATTGTAAAGTAAGCCATCATGGCGCAGCGGCACAAGGGTGTGATTGTAACGCGATGGTTGTGGGTTCGATTCCTACTCGAGGAAGCGAAATATTTATTTACGTTTATATTTCCAATTCTTCGCTCTGGTGTCGGAGCAAAAGCGCGGCGTTGAATTCTGCCACTCAACACGCAATGCCTCCAGAATTCGGCAGAAAGTGGGGAACGGGGTGTCTTAATACTAGGTTCCTACTGCATACCCTGCTGCGTGCAGGATACAGTGTGAAGCTGATCTTAAAGTAACTTAATATCATATAAAACGGTACCATTTTTTAAAACAGACTAGTTAGCTTACTTCCTTTCTTTTATTTTTCAGGAACATATGATTTCTACGGTTTGAATTACTATACAGCTCGTACTGCCCGTATGGCGAAGGAGGGAGAGCCTATTGGCATTTGGCCTACACATGGACACAGTGACTTTGATGTGATCCTGTCTGTACCCTCCGATTGGCAAAATGCTGGAACCAAGTGGTTTTATGTATGTAAATTAGCTGATTTTCATAGTATTTTTATGCTCTAACGTTGATAGTAAAAAGCTTATAAAAAATAACTAATAAACTAATAAATCGCTTATAATTAATATAATATAATTTGGGAAAATGAAAACAATTATTTATTACACGATTTTTTTTATATTAAGTAAATTATTTTAAATTAGCAGCTACCATTCACATTTATTAATTATCGATAACTTATTTTTTTAATAGCAAATTTTTATTTATTAACTAAATATTTCTATATATTCTAACAAACTATATTGCAGATATACCCAGAGGGTCTACGTAAGCAACTGCGGTGGTTGAAACAAGAATATGGAGATGTAGAGATTGTAATTATGGAAAACGGCTTTGCTAGTTACGATTCTGCTTTACAGGACGATGATCGTGTTGAATATTACAAGGAACATTTGAAACAGGTACATATTCGTATAATTACTTAATGAAAAATATAAATAAGAGGTGCTTTCTTTTCTGTCATGGTCTAAAAATTAATTAATTAATTAATTATTCAATAAATTTTGCTTCGGCATCAGCCTTGCTGAGAGTATTAACACAAAAATTTAAAAGTATATTTTTTTGTTGTGATAATAGTGCTTTTAGGTGTTACTAGCAATTGAAGAAGATAAAGTAAATGTAACTGGTTACACAGCATGGACTATGTTAGATAACTTTGAATGGATTGATGGATACAGGTATACAGACATTTATATTTTTACGCCATTTGCGAGTTTGATTTTTAATTGGAAAAGACCAAAGAATCTATTGTATCGTAGAAGGACAATGTCTGACTAAAACGTGATATTTAAAGGGGGGGTTGGATTACCACTAGACATTCTTCATACTGCTCTGCACGAAGCGCAAGCCTTAAAAACTCGATTAAAAAATATTTCAACTACCCTATTCCTGTATAGTTTCTTTATATTCATCCTATCTTTCCAGATCAAAATTTGGATTATACCAAGTCGATTTTGAAGATCCAAAGCGCACCCGTCGTCCTCGTGCCTCCGCGGAGTATTACAAGCGTGTTATAAAACACCACTCCTTTGATGTAGATAATAATAAAATTACTGATGAACTGTAATACATTTTTTATTAATGTTAGAATGATTTTCAGAAAAAAAAAACTAGCAATTTATTGCTGAGGTTTTAGCTATTGAACCTCAAGAAATAGCTATAAAACCTTTTAGCTATAAAACCTTGAACCAAGAAAATTTAAAATCTTCGCCTACTACCTTGTAATTGTTTTTCGGTTTTATAAAAGATACTAGTGGACCCGAACGAACGAGATAGGTCATACACAAATGTGTACGAAAAAAAAAATCACTCTCATTTAATTCTTATAGATTAACCTAATACAGAAAAAATATGAGACCAGATCATTATTCGTTTTCGAGAAAGATATTCGATATATAATTTTTTTGATGACCACAGTAGGGACACAGTTCTACAGAAAAGTATAACTTTTAATAATAATCGTATTGCTTAATAACGTCCTTGATTACGATATGACATCAATATTGTCACCAAAAAATTTAAAAAATCTAGTAAATGTTAGATTTATACAGCAGATTCCTTCAGTCTTAAAAATGTAAGGTAATAAATAGAAGAAAAATATAATTTCTTACAATTACTGAGTAGTAAGTATATTAATCCATGTTTACTTATCATTATTTGTTTGTTCATAATAGTTTCAGTTATTTTCTACATACTTCAATGAATAAATTTATAATCAATGCTAACGTAACAACAATGATACTGTATCAAATATTACTCACTTAAAACAATAAGAAAGAGTCCTAATCAAACTAAACAATATCTACTCAATAATGAATGGCCAACAATTATATCGAAAAAAATTGATAAAATTAAGTTTTCTTCGTCATTTTCAAAAAAACTCTTTGTTTCTTAATCAGATCTTTAAGTAAGGGATCATATCTCAAATTTATAGAAATAGATCAGACAGATGTTGTCTTAAGTTGTAGCGATTGGTAATCAACAAGTAGTAAAGAAAGACCCAAGTGTGTAAATAAAGTTGTATTTTTAATCCACCAAAATGGATTGATTGATCTTTTGATCCATATTTACAACAGTAATCTTCAGAGAATAATAATAATAAACCCACGGGGCAGCTTGTGGCGAGCTGTTGGGGAAAGGCCACCCCACGGTCCTGAGTCCTCCGGAGGGGACATGTAAGGCGGAGTATAAGCTAATAACTTAAACCACTTTACACTTGTAAAATGCTATATGTTTAGTATAATCTGAAACATTAGTCTACATTTAATTTTTCAAGATATATACGATATATTGATTTTATTTTGGTCATTATAAAATAGCAAAAAAGCTGTTAGTTTAGCGCAAGCATAAACAAATAAACAAAAAAAATGATTTTGACATTACAACATATATTTTTATTATTAATAGTATTTGATGTAGATATATATCTTTCTTGTTACCTAGAGTAACAGAAGATATGTCTACAGAAAAGATTTTCCATTCGAAAATCAGCAATGGTCTTTAGTTTTCAAGGATAGAGAAATGGCAAGTGACATTTCAAAAATACTCCCTTAAAGCCATTGTGCCTGTATAATTACAAATATAAGTAGCACCTACTTACCAAAATACACTAAAAATAGGAAAGATTCACTGATCTTTTACAAAATGAACAAAATACACGATTCTTTTTAATTGGAATATAAAAATACACATCTGTCTTGCGTAATGGGTGTAAGCAAAGTATAGCTGTCTAATATTACCAAATTAAAAGATATTATATTTATTGTAACTTTAGTAGACATTTTTTAAATGCAGATTTTTTGGATCACAGAAAAGAGTCATATACGTGTAACGCCTTGTTTATTAGAAATTATAGTAAAAAGGCTGAAGCATATTTTGGAAATTATCAATAAAAAATTTATTCAAGTATATTCTACGCTGAAAATATGTGTAATTTCAATGACACGGGCGTAATAACATAAATTACATATTTTTGAAACTATGAACTAAGAATCTGAACAGTCCACAGAAGGAGACAAATGATGGAATTTGAATATTTTTCTTTAAATTTTTTTTTAAATTTTGATTTTGATCCACTTATCATAAGGTTCATAGGTATAGTCAAATTTAGAATGAAAAATCGTTCTATGTTCTTTTATTTATTATTACTATTGTAACATAACACTCATATGAGTATGACCCAGTTGTTAAAGTTCATCAGTTATTTTATTGTCGCTATCTACATCAAGACGATGTTGCTTGATGACTTCCTTGTAGTACTTAGCGGATGCGCGAGGACGACGAGTGCGTTTCGGATCTTCAAAATCCACTTGGTAAAGCCCAAATTTAAGTCTGAAAACATAAATCAACATGAAGATATAATCCTAAATTCACCAGCCTCAATTAATCCTGGCACAGGGGCAGAAGAGTGCGACTGAAAACGCCACAAGTTGTAGATTGGATTCGAAAAAATGAAATATATAATATTTTCATGTTCTCGCTCTGGTAATGAGGAATAGTGCGGCGTTAAGTTCCGCCACTCAGCACGCAATGCTTCTAGAATTCGTCCGGAAGTGCGGGATATAGCATGTGGCTGAAAAAAATATGTTATTAAATATAAAATATTACTTGTATCCAAAGGCCCATTCAAAGTTATCCATCATTGTCCACGCCGTGTAGCACTTTATGTCCGCTCCGTCTTCGTTTATGGATAGAAGAATCTGATATTAAAATGTATAAATTAATTTTATGTATATTTAAATAAATAGTATCGTTTCGTTTCTTCCACGCTGTATCCTGCATATAGCAGGGTAGGCTGAGGTAAATATTTCCGTCCAATTTTCCAGACATTGTGTATTGAGTGTCGTAACTCAACGCTGCGCTCTGTTTTGTTACTAGAGCGACGAAATAAAAATAATTTATTCCTCCGAGTGGGCATCGAACCCATACCAAAATTTCCCTTAAAATTAAAGACTATAACTCTTTAAACTCTGTGAAAAAATATACATAGTTTTCGCAATGTTATTGACCGAACTTTAACCAGTCCGTAAAAAATACTTTCATTTACCTGTTCTAAGTGATCTTTATAATATTGTACGCGGTTGACATCTTCCAATGCAGGATCGGTATCAGCGTAACCATTTTCCGTTATATAAATTGGTAGTTTTCCAAACTTGTCATTCATCCACCTTATGAGATAGCGAAGACCGGGTGGATATATCTGTAATTAGATAGAATTTTACATTTTTTCACTTTAAAATTTTCGAGACGTTACATGTTGTGTTGAGTGGCGGAAATCAACGCCGCACTGTGCCGCTGCGCCACGACGATATGCTTATGAAGGTAAATCTACATAATTTCTTCATAAGTCTGTGCACCATAGTTGCTGCAGAAATAGCTAAATATATGTAAGTACTTTGTAATACAAAAACATGTTTGTCCGTCAAGATCCTTTATCTCAAGAATGCTTGGAAATATTGAGTTGAAATTCAAACAAATATTTCGACACTATAAAGAGAATCAAAATTAATAGGGTAATTCGGGTTAACCTAGAATCATAAAAGTCGGCAGCTAGCGTCTATTTAAAGTCGCTAGTTCAAGTGTTCAAGCCTGAATATCAGAAAAAGCTCGAAACCTTTAATTTTGACGAAACCCTCGGTGGGCGAGCCTGACTTGCGCTTGTTTATTTGATAAAGCGAGAGTTACTCCATCATCAAGGAAATTTTATTAAGGTAATCTTTGCTTTTTATAGCATATATTTTGGAAATATACTTTTCGGGAAAATGTAAAAAAACAGGGAGCGCCCTTGACGCTGATGACATCTTCTCAAGCAGCAACGTAGTACTTGCACTTTCTCAGAATTATGAAAAATTATTGAATGTATAAATTATATAAACAATCTGTTGGAAAATGCAGCATAATAACAAAATTTTAGATGGTATGCTGGCAAAGCCGCGTTTTGGCCTCTAGTTATAAATATACACGTACATAGAACCAATCAGCTCCATTTTTCCATTCTGGTCGAACGGAGAATATAACATCGAAATCAAAATTTCCCTCCATAGGCCACTGCCCAACCTGCTCACCATCCTTTGCTTTGCGTACTGTTCGAGCTGTGTAGTAGTTGAAAGCTACAAAATCGTAGGTTCCTAGAGCAAAAATAGACAATGTTATAATTAACTTTTAATTAAAATTATTTTTTATGATTTTAATTTTTTTTTTAAATATGAATATTATTTACCTTTAATAAGATCAATTTCCTCTTGACTTAATTTGGGCAATCGCGATATTTTCCATCCTTGACTCTCACATCTATCTTTCATATGCTTCTCTATCAGAGGTGGCCAGCCACCTTCTTTAGAATATATTGGATATGTATACATTCCAAGCTAAAAAATATTATGAAACGTAAATTTTGAGAAAATTTGGCGTTTAAATATAAACAAAACTACAATATACACGAACCATAACTTCCCTAGCAAGAACTGCTGCTTCTTCCTCATCTTTATTTTCTGCCTCCAACCATAAGAGAGCATTGGTTATACCAATTTTACCTTAAATTTAAATCAAACAAAATGTTATTTTATTATTTATTCTTTAAATATCAATAGCATTGTAAAGTAATTTATATTGTTTCTTACCATTATATTTAGGTCTAAATTCTTTATCATATATCCTCCATGCCTTCGCATGTGCTAACAGAACGTGCTTGTTACATAAGTAACTTCCAATTCCAGTGCTAACCACACCAGGTGCATGAAGACCCATATTAAAAGAAAAGTCACAAAATGCTGTAGGTTCATTTAGAGTCAACAAGATCTTGACACGGTCAGCATACAGGTTGTACACAACACGTGCGTAGTCGGCAAACCAATCTACTATTAAAGGGTTGGCCCATCCTCCTACAAAAAATAATAATCAATATAATTCCATAACTTATTTGTTTTCAACATCAGGGCCACGGCTTGGATTCGTAAGAATATTGTTTGTTCATAAAATACTTTCGTTGTTCTTATTTTTTTTGCTACGTTTCTTTCTATTTGCACAACACAAATTTGTTCCGCTAAGGTATAAAATATTTTCTAATAAAAATTATTCAGTAAAGTAGTTACCCAAATCCTGCAAGTTTTGTGGTAGATCCCAATGATACAGAGTTATCACAGGCTCTATGTTCTTCGCAAGTAAGCCATTTATTAGATTATTATAGAATTCCTTTCCATCTTCACTTATCTGATATGGATATCCAGTTGGCAATATTCGTGCCCAGGACAGAGAAAATCTAAAAGTGAAATAAAAACATCGTAGTCATAAGAAGTGCTTATAGAAGTGAAAATAAAATTTGTATTATGGACCTTAGGCTGTTGGTCTTTGCCCAATAAAAAAAAACTCTAAAAAATTAAAATTTTGTTACCTATAAAAGTGAAGGCCCAATTCTTCAGCCATTTCTATATCTCTCTTCCAATTGTTGTAGGTATCACACGCAATATCTCCATTCGACAAATCTAAAATTCTGTCAGGTTTTGAGTGAATGAAATGATCCCAAACATTTCCTGACTTGTCTGTAAACATAAATTATTAAGTAATTAAATTAGAATGTTTTAAATGAATTTAATATATATAATTCTCTAATTTAAGTTCTGATGTGTTAACATCTTATAAACTGATAGAGCAAGAGAGCGGAATAAACAATAGAGAAGTATGAGCGTTCGGCATGTGATGTGTCTCTCTATTTATTGTTATTTGTAATTAAATAGCACATTGTTGCTTGCATAGTTTGAGTAAAAAATATTTTAATTAAGGAGTGTAAATAAATATTAATTAAAATAAAAAAAAAACAATTAAATCCATTGTATGATAATTCAATGATAATAATTCCATTCAATTCAATTAATAAAAGAATCTAGTTTTTAATCTATGTTTTCTGGTCGGCTTTACTAGAATTTAAATAACCAGTTTACTAGTTTTGGTTTGTAACATTATAACAAAGCCGCTACTTTTCTTTACAAATAACAAGCTTGCGTTTAAATGTAAAAAAGCTTCATATTAGGACCCACACATAAGTGTAGGAAATCTTACCGCTTGCGTTCCAGCCTCCTTCTATTTGGTAGGAAGATGTTGCTGCACCAAATCGGAAACCAGGTGGAAATTTGGCACTTTGAACCACGCAGGCCCCTATTAAGGTGCTGAAAACGTACAATTATCAAAACAACACTAGTAATTAAGACAACAAAAAAATATTCTATAATAAAAGGAATGTTTCCTGGGAAGTAGTGGCGCAGGGGCACGACGGTGTAACGCGACGGTTGTGGGTTCGAACCCCACTCGTGGGAATGAATTATTATTTCTGAGTATTTTCATTTCTTCGCTGTGGCGCCAAGGCAAAAGCCCAGAGTTGAGTTCCATCACTCAACACACAACGTAAAGTTGATTTTTTTGTGTTTTTTAATATTTCCTATAAAAGCCTCTTTTTCTTAGTGAATTTCTAAACTAACAATTTAGATTTATTTCTGGAGAAATATTATTTGGTTAAATGGATACGGAACTTTTTGAATCAAGTTACGCCGAAATTCTTATACGCTTGTTACTATTTATTTATATTTTTAGAATCTTTGTAGGGACATTTTTACAAATTTCCGTTACCCAAAGATAATTAAGAGAGAATACTATTTTTTAAATATTTTTAACATTTTTGAAAGTGTTAATCCACACTTAGGAAAGAAAAATACGTATTAAGAAAACGTATAAAA
>DWNA01001324.1:0-15229 GCA_018249835.1 Heliconius besckei | reverse complement strand
TTATTCATAAATGGTAATTTTGATTATTGTTATCTTTAGTACAACTCGAAAGTTTAAGAAAAATCGATTTAGAATCATCATAATATGATGGCTAAATAGCAATAAACGTCTGTAAATGAAATAGAATTGATCTATCTCTATTTTCTCTTCTTTAATTATATACTAAGTCCATAAGCCTTACACCAAGGGTCATTGGAACTGCAGTTATGCATCACTGCCAGCAACCTGTACGCGGTCAGCTCCACACCACCTGACCATGTATGAACGTCGTCTCGTAAAAACTTTTACATATTACGTTGTTTGTATGAGAAATGTGTTTTATTTATAGGTTCTTGGTGTAGAATATGTTGGATATTAGTCTTTAAATTGTTGCCTCATATTAAGAAGCAAAACACATGAATTCCAAAAGGCGCGGGCTTGAATCCTACGTTAATATTTTTGAATTTCGTGTTTTCCAAAAGAAAAATTATATAACACTCTTTTCTCCGTAATTTATGATTATTACAACTTTACAACATTTATAAACGATTATATTAAAAAGAATAGCTCGGCTCTAGGCTAGTAGATTCTTGTTCCAATCTCGAGCATGATATTTCTTGTTTTAACAAGTTGTACCTGTCGAGTCCTTTGTTCATCGGTGGTGTCCAAATGGGCTGTTGTTTTACATTTTTCTTTCACCAAAAATGATACTTTGTTAATTTTTACTTAATCTGAAAGTTTTTATATTTGTCATATTTCATTAATATTACGAATATATTTCTTAACTAGTTACATACTGCATCATATATATGTCTTACATTAAAAAATCCGCTTCCTTGGTTAGGTTAAAACTTCTCTACATTTATTATACACTGCAATCTATCTGGAGAAACCCATATATGCCAAGATTGTTTGAATCCCATTCATCAGCTCACATCCTCGGTGTTCCGCGACGCAAAGTGTTCACACTCTACTTGCGCCTCCGTTTTGGCTAACAGAGTGATTTTTCAATAGGCTCTATCTCTTAATGCAGATTATAGCTTAAAATACAAACTCATAATACGTTACATATCATAAATCTGTTATGATATAACAAGTAACATGTTCAACAGAACACGTTGAAACAAGAGCATGTCTCTAGTCCTGGCATTAATTTAAAGAAATATATATTCTCTCCATTAAACATAAAATCTACTTTATAAATATAATTATTAATTTAAGCATAAAATCATTTCATAGGTACACTTCTAATCGCAGCTGAACAATTTACAATGCAAATTTTTTACCGATAGGAATATTTATGGTGCCCTCGAGTGGAACTCGACTCCAGGCGTGGAGACGTGCATTATGCATTCTAATTGAATGTACTCGTATGTATGCAGTTATGATTCTTATAATTTTGTAGCGGTCATCGACTGTGCGAGTACGTCAGATAAGAAATAGGTTAGTTCAATTTTCTTCTTAATGTTTATTTTTATCAAACTGTATATATTTTCAGGTTAATTTAGGTGGGACTCAATTTCACGCTTTTTTGTGCCATAGGGAAAAATATAAAACTATTAATTTCGTCAAATGAGAATCAAATCCATAGCGTTAAAGCGTTTTTATTCAGCTGGACTCTGCCGTTGCGCTACGATGTCATCAATAATAAATATTGTAATGCAAAATATTTCCTTAAATACTTTAGCGAAATAATTTTAAATTATAAATTTATAATTTAAAATTAATTTATTATTATAAGCTTAAAACTCATAATAAGACTTTTGGTTTTAAACATTAACCAAAAAGCAGATGTTTAATCAGAACTAACTAAACAACGTTTTAACAATTTTTGAACAAATACCGTAAACGCTATGCCGAATGAAATATTCAATATCAGTTCAATAATTTTATTATACCCTCAGACGGTGAGGGAATTTGGAATGAGTGCATTTATCTCCACCCTCCTCTTAAGGAATATTTATTGTGTAAATCGAGAAGTAGGGTGTTTTTGTTAGTTTTTCTTAACCGACAGCTTCAGTCTGTTGAACACAACAGTCTTCAGTGTCTTAAAACGAGATTCCCAGTTTTCTTCTGCCTTTCCAGCTATATGCGGGACACAGCGTAAATCTAAAAAAAGTAAGAAATTTATTAAGTAAAATAGGTCATATCAAACTATAACCTAGTAATGTAATCAATAAGTTGCGTGGGATTGTTTCAGGTGGAGTGTATTTACGATATCCACTGAAATAACCCTATACTAAATTACATTATGATATTGAATTTCTCATTTAGATGTAATTAAGGTAATTTAGTAGGTTTGGTGTTTGTTTTATATATAATGGTAAAAACGTTAGACTGTAATCGACGACGGTAGTAGATTCAATTCCTATTTGAAGAAATAAATTATTTTCATTTTCGCTGGATTAAGTTCCCACTACTCAACACACATATCTCGAATATTGGGTGGAAAGTGGGGTACGGAAAGTCGTAACACTAAGTTTTCTCTGTTTACTTTACCTTATTTATGCAGCGTGAAGGTTGTATGTTGTCATAAAAATGTGATATTGATTTTGGCGATGACCATAAAATGAGTCGAGAATGATTTGAATTAATTTATAAATCGATTTTCTTTTTTTTGGAAATTGTCGATATATTCTATTGTCCATACTTAAAGCCCGTCCCCTCACCTAATACTCATCTAATCATCACAAAAAACCTACTACATTAAAAAGATAGCTAACATTACGGTACCTACCAACTTTACTTTGCCCGTCACGTCCGCGCGTTTATCGAGAGGACCCCATCTAGAAGATCTATTTAAATCATCCGTTTCGAAATGTCCCTGAGATCCGCGGATGGGTGGGCTTCAAGGGTTTTCAGGGTTTCTTTAGAGGATGACTTTTGATGTTGCTTTTAAATAAGTGAAGGTTCATTGAAGTTTAGTTGTAATATATGTAAACATAAGTTATGGGCGATCTTAATTTAAACAGAAGAACTCAATTCCATTTATTTTTATCACTGACAGTTTTGCCCAGGTGTAATAGGTATAGAACATGATCACCAGATTCCCAATTTCCCTTTTCCTGCTAAGTGCGGGATACAGCGTGAAGCTAAAAAACACATAAATCTCGTCTTAAAACATAGCTGTATGACGGTATACCCTCAAAGTCCTTTACATGTCAAAATAGAGCGCTCCAGTAAAAGGTCCCGCTTGATA
This sequence comes from Heliconius besckei, assembly GCA_018249835.1. Taxonomy (NCBI): domain Eukaryota; kingdom Metazoa; phylum Arthropoda; class Insecta; order Lepidoptera; family Nymphalidae; genus Heliconius; species Heliconius besckei. Next base: position 12,051 of record DWNA01001324.1, on the reverse strand, counting down.
TATGCACGTCAAATTTCACATAAAACTGAGATAAGAGATGTGCGTTCTTTCGGAAAAGTAAGATAAGTAGCTGGATGAGCCAAATTTAGTTCTAAGGTATATGAATAATAATGTGCTAATACGAGTATATTAGGATTTTATATTATATGTTATTTATAATTTATAGCAAAATATAGGTTTATATAATAACTATTTAAATATATATTACTAACTTCAAGTAACTTGAAGTTATCGCTATCGCAGTGGAACCAGATTTGATTGTAAACGCGATGATTGTGGGTTTAAATCAGTAGTTGGGGTGAGGGAATGATTGTTGTAAGTAATTTTAATTTTATTTGTAGAATGGAGTGTCGATACACTAGGCCGTTTTAAACAAATCACTATATGCAGAAGGTACGTAATGCTACAAAAATATGAATAATTAGGTCTAATGTTTAATTGTAATCTTTTTTGTACAGTAGATTGTAGACTGTGGTGTAACAAAAAAGATCTGTCGAGTTTTAATTGAAATGTGTTTCTCATTCCAATGGTAGATTTTCTTTTACTTTCCACTTTAACTGAGATTGATAGCTTTAAGTATATACCCACTTATGTTTTGTATTAAATGGAAAAGCTCAGCCATGTCTTCGTTGCTTAGCAGTGTTTTATTTGTAAGTATATTACATTATATATCTATTATATATCTCGGAAGAATGTATGTATATTAGCAAATCCAAATAGTTTTACTATAAATTCTTATTAATTACTCCTTTCCACAAAGGCACAATTAATAAACTTATGCCTAACTAAGCCTAAAGCAAATTGTACATTATCCATAATTCAAGTTTCTTAACATTAAGATAGGAATCGCTCACGAGCAAACAAAGTACTTGAGTTTGTACCTTCACTATGTGCGGTTATATATTATTATTATTATATTGAGAAAGAGAAGAAATACGATAGAAAAAGTTGTTTAATTTATTATTTTAAACTAAAAACAAGTAAGTTAAATTTTTATATTAAAATATTGACATTCCGTCAGTCTCAGTTGGCATACAAACATCTAGAGAAATAGTATCACTTATGGAGAATACTTAATTTTATTAGTATAGGTCAATGATATCCAAAACGCGACATTGAATTACGCCATTCAATACAACTAAGTGTTTTAACACTAGTTTCTTTCTTGCTACCCTGCAATCGTAGCGATACTAAAATAAAAAACATCCATAAGAAAATGTTGTCATGACGCCATTTACAGATTTCGAAAACTTACTTTGAAAAAACATTGTAGACAGAAAAAGGCATAAAATATGGATTTGAAAACAATACAAAAGAACACCCCAAAGTTCCCCCCACTTCGGGGTCCCGCTTCATATTTAGTTTGAGTCGAAGTTTTAATTTGCTCACGTACGCTCACGGGGGGTTGTCGCGTTAGCGGGTGTGGGGATCTTTTTTGGCACTTTGTTGTATTGTTGGTATTTTTTTCTTAGTGAGAGTGAACCCAATGAGAGCTTAGACACTTAATGTATCAAATGCGGCATAGAATAAAGACTGTCTTTATAGCAGGATCTCTCTGATAGAGAGAAAATACATGGTTATTTATATCCTTGCTGATTAAGTAAATTTAGAATAATGTGAAATAATTTTCATTAAACTATTTTGGGGTCATCGTCGCCTAAACGAAGAAAGTGGTTGCGTCACATCCACTGTGATTCCCAATTGGGAAGTTAAAATATTTAATATTATCTTAATGGGAACGAAGTGTCTTAACACTAGGTTCCCAAGTCTCCTCTGCCTACCATGCTATGTTCATGATACAGCGTTTAGCTAAAAAAATCCTCTTGTTCCTCACATTCCTATAAATTAATATACTCCTCAACCATTTACATACGCAAAAAGCATTCCAAAAATAATTCTCCAATTTACATTCGAACATTTTCATATTAGATATCGACACACAGATAGAAATCGCGACACAATGGAAACGCGGTCTATTACCGTACGCTGATTGTTCAGTGATGTCGAGCCTTTGTACTGCCATTGTAGATATGTATCTAGAATATGGTGTTTTGATGGTAAACACCCTTTTTTAATGTAAATTTTTGTTTGAATATTACTTGGGTTTTTTTGTATGGGAATACGTGTTTTTTTTGGTTTGGGTTTGAGAGAATGTAACACTCTGTGATTATACTTTCTGTCATTATTAGAAGCTTATTGTTTAATGGAAGTGTATAATGCAATTTGTATTAACGAAAAGTGTAGTGAAACCACTTGTAGCGACGGCTGTGGGTTCGATTCTCACTCGAGACCTTGAGTTCCGCACTACACACCACTCTTGAACTTCCGCCCGAATTTGAGAGATTGTGTGCTAAGTGGCAGAATTTAAAGTTTTGCTATATCAATTATTTTAAAAATAATTGATAAGTAATCTTTCTCCGGGCACGAATCGAACCTATACCCATCACCCTACCAGTCAGATCCTATAAAAGGACGAACCATCATCTCAAATTAGAAGTAACAAGTGAAATCTGTGTCAGACACAATAAGAGGATGGCAAACGCAAGGACCGTCACCGCCCTTACACCATAATCTATTTGCTCAACGTTTTAAGCCGTGTGCTCTTCACAAAAGATTGTTTACACAAACCCCTTTCACCCCCTTTCATAGAGAAACTAGAGAACTGAGACACTTAGAAAACGGAATATTGGCAACTAGTTACTGGAGGTTCCTTTGAATTGAGACGGTTGAGAGGTCTTTTGGTTTTGGTGGTTGAATGCTGAATGGACGTCTTTAGATGGTTGGGAGTTTAAAGAAATTTCTCTTATAGACTGTAGGTTCAATTTCTACGTGGGAATCGAACACACAACTGTCGCCTTAACAGTCAGACGATGCACCGCTGAGCTATTAAGGCAGTATGGAATAAAAATGATATGTGAATATCGCATGAAGCAAATTTAGTTTAGGCCGAACTTTTGTCGCATAACGTTCGTTAACATTTACAAGCTTTTGCACTATAAAACTAAAATTGTAGACTGTTTTACGTTTAAGTTGATTTTGTAAATATTTCATATATTAGACATATGAAATAGTATCTATTTCTAGTATTTGGATAGCAAATTATTTAGTTTTCGTTGTTTTATTTTTTATAGAAAATATATTTTTTATATAATTTTTCATATTAAATGTACAATAAATACATATGTGTATTATGCATAAGTTTCTGAGATAACCACGTTCAACCAAACAAACTCTTCAGTTATATATCATTAGTATATAAGTGTAATAGTACTAGTAGAAGTATATTCTTTTTTTTGAGACTTCAACCTGAAACTATTACTTACTAACAGTAACTGTATATAAATACTGTTGTCAAACTATAATAAGTACATGTGCACCTCAACAGAATTTAAAATAATAAAAAAAAATCGTAACGTTTTTTCTAAACCCCATCCTATTCACCTCGCTCCGTATCAACCCACTGAGCCAAAAGAGACCGTTGCAATTAGAAAAACATTAAATTCGCAAGAACATACCGACAACAACCCTTACTTTGCACCCCTGAGAATACCTTGGATATTTATTATTACCACGCAACTGAGGGTTGATCGCGCAGTGCCCAGCTGTTGGTCACATATCGATGTTATAATCAGAATTTTGACTCTATTTCAAACCCTCACAGAGACTGTTTTTATTAATTTCCCCAAGATCCCACAGGCACATATGGGATGCAACCCTCGATATTAGATTTGGACAGAAAAAAATACTTAATAGGATGTTTTCTGAATGAGCAACGACAAAACGAACATGGATTTGGATTTTTTCTGACGTGTCCAGGAGTGGGTGGATGAGTCCTGGGAATAGGGGTTGTATTAAAATTTTATTAAAGCTCAAGCTTTTGTTTGCGGTTGCGTGTGCAGAAAAATTTCTTCTATACTTATTTATATGCACGTGAAGCGTAATATACTTAGAATTTGATGATTTATTAGGGTGACAATATTTTATTAATAATTGTGTTGTTTATTAATTAATAGCTCAACTCTTATTTAAAAAAAATTGATATAATTTGGTGATATTCACGATATAAATATGTATCACGAACATTGAACACTTATTTTTCAAACTTGTCGGTTATTTAGTTCGTACAGAATCGATTTCACTTATAGCCGACGACACTCAATGGAGCTTAACCCCACGCCAACTTTATAGGGGCGCGTGTTCTTTAAAGCTGGGGCTAGTGTTCGATTAAATATCCTAGGAACCCTATCGCTACACTATTATTATAAAACCCTATACTTTCCATATTGGTAACTTTTTTATTATTATTGTTTTAGCTCTACGCTGTATCCAGCCTTTAGCAATCTAGTGTTAAGACACTTCGTTTCTCAATTTTCTAGACATTTGTTAACGTTCTGCGTGGCGGAAATCAACGACATGCATTGTCTTGTCATTAAAGTTGGAAAATACAAATAATTAATTTCACTGAGAGGAAATCGAACCCACAACCGTCGTGGTTTATATTCATAAGCTCAACTTGTATCCTTGTTTCCCGTTTTATTTTCCATAGCAACTTTGGCATTACTCTATCTAAATATAAGTATATAGATTCGAACTCCCTACCCTTATATGTACGTGGTCGCAAAGATCACGTAAGCGGTGGGAACTAGAGATACTTACAACGCTCTCAACAGCTGTTCCCCAAACAACCAGTGCATTTTGGACTGCCAGACGAGACTGCTATTTGGGCTATTTAAGTGTACGGTTTAGTAGTTGAAAAGGGCTGTTTTTTTTGGTTTGTTGATTTTTTTTATGTTTTTGGTAAGACTAGACTATACACTCTAGTTTATGTATTTATTATACAATATTTTATATTGCTAGTCGGTTCAAATCAAAGTTTCGCCATTTAGTAGAAATTAATAGAGAGCGGAGAACGGAATTACTTTCAATAGTTTTCGTCATTATGGTCGTCTTGGCCTTAATTATAAACGGGACTGTAGTAGTACTTAATTCCTACCAGGAGGAATAAATAATTGTAATTTTTCCTCACTCTAGTAAGAAGATAAACGGTGTTGAGTTCTGCCTCTCAACACACTCTCTAAAGTTTATCAAAAAGTAGGAAACAGAGTGCCTTAACACTACCTACAGCGTGGAGCTAAAGAAAATATTTTTAAAGAAATACATTATATTGTATCACTCTGGACTTAACGGTATTGTTTGATTTCTAATATTAACATTTTCTTGAATTCTAAAAGCTATCGTTATAAAACCTATTAATCAATAATATATGCATATTTTATAAGACTGTAATTTCTTTATTCTTATATTCTTTTGTAATTTATTTGATTGTATAATTACTTAATGTTGGTTCGTTTGAATGCTTACTATATTATATTTAAATTTAGTCATTTACATATATTATGTATATTGTCTATAAATAATATGATTTTGACATTGGGGCTTTCAGTTATGCCACACAAGACGAAATATTAGTAGGTGGTATTGGACTATAAAAATATGATTAGAACTTTTTAAAATAATGTTTTAACCTAACACACACGGTATTGACAAATCACTTCGCTCTCAGCTTGAAATATATATCTTTTATACCATTATATACTTACCTTATAAGTAACTAAATGATTTTTTACTGTTTGAAATTGAACTCAAAACCAACTCTATACTTGATCAGTCTCGACACGTCGCATCGTAGGGCTTAGAGCGATTATTTCCAATAGTTTTTGTCCAAGCGGTTCAAGTTACAATGGGTAAGGGTGGGTCCACGTGTGCGACCCCCCGCGATGCTCATGATTTACTGCTTGCTCGTCGAATTGTCGATTCTTTGGTGTTCTCTTGTACAATACAGTTATTTTATACTAAAACATCCTGCGTTTTATATATTTCAGAGGAAAACTGGGAACTTGGTGTTAAGACTCCGCGCTCTCATTTACTTCCGTATTTTCCGTTGAATTCTAGAAGCATTGCGTGTTGACTCTCGGACTCAACGCTGCGCTTAATAACACTATATACACCAACATATACAACATACATATATGTATGTATAAACACTACCCCGAGATGGAACCGAACCCAGTGCCGTTGCAGTTGTATCATCACATACATACGTCCCAATGATACCATGATGATATCCCAATTAATTATGTTATTTTAAAAACCAAGCGAAATATTATTTATATTACGAAAAAAATTTCGTCAAAGCTCTTAATTAAAATGCACTTGGAAATGTTGACAGTTTTATATATTATGTGAATATGAAAATCTGGCTTCATTTTTGATAATAAGGAATAACGTCATTAAAATATTAAATCTACGTAAACTCGGTGAATTTGGGTTCAAATCTTATTGAGGATTTTTTTTATTAAAAAATTGGTAACGGAGTGTCTTAGCACTAACTTTCCAGGTTGTTTCTGTCTAGACTGGATTATACGGGTTACAGCATAAAGCTAAAAAATTTGCATTTTTCTAATATATATGAAAAATGCAAATTTCTAACGAACTTCTAATAGGAAACGTTAACCTATTATATGGCAAGAAGGTCAAATTTAATTTTCACTGACCAATTGAATGTCTTACTAAATTTTTTATGTAAGTTCACAGTATAATTAGTGAATAATCAATATCTAGCATATACATATGTCCTTCATGGATATAGCTGTTCAAGGTAAGTTCTAGTTCAGAGTGATTAAGAGACATAAAATAAATAAATCAGCTTCACGCTGTATCCCGCACATAGCAGTGTAGGCAGAGGGAACCTCCTGTTAAGAAACTCCTCACTTGCCGCCGAATTCTTGAGACCTAGCGTGTTGAGTGGCGGAACTCAACGCCGCGCTTTGCTAAGGTTAAGAGACATTGGTTTAAAAAACTTTGTTTGTGTTTTGCACTAGGTTCCTTCCACCTAGCCTCTGTGGGATACAGCGTGAATTTAAAAGAAAAAAATAACTTAAAACAATGCCAATTTAAATAATCATGAAAGTAGACAAAAATAAACAATTATGATAAAATTACTAAATATCCAAACATTTTCAATATATTTGAAAACTATCAAAGCGCGTCTCTATCTCCGAACATCCTATATAATTGAAACCAGTCTCTAAGCCTCTCAGTGAAACGGTATTGATTGTAACTCCAACTACTAATGATTTAGTTGAAATCTCTATACGTAGAAACTTCTAGATTGCACCTCGATCCTAGGTCGTGCTTTACCTTTGGGGGATTAGGGGGCATGTATGTTTGCTTGTATGTACGTATATTACTTACGTGTGGCTTGTAATTTTGATGTACTTGTTTCGATAATAACACTATATAAAGTATAATAGTCGAATTTTGAAGCAAGTTGTGGCGACAGGTTGTGGGTTCGATTCCTATTCGAGCAAATTAAGTATTTAATATTTCATTTTCCTCGTTATGGAATCGAGGTAAAAGGGCGGTGTTAAGTTCCACCATTCAACGCACAAAGCCTTCAGAATTCGGCAAAAGGGAGCGGAAGCGTCTAAATCGGAACACAGAGTCCTTAACACTTGGTTTGCATGTTCTCTCTGCCTACTATGCTATGTGAGTAGTATAATATGAAGCTAAAAAACTTTCATGCTTCAGCGCTGCGCTACAACTTCAGCAGACCTTCATATAGCAGAGTACCAATTCGGGCCTGAATGACCTGAGAACAGAGTGTCAAAACACTTTATCTTGAGTGGTGGAGCTCAACTTTGCACTTTTTCTTACTAAAACCCATTCCATTGCTATATCTTTGACTATAAAGAATATGCAACATTATTTATAATAATAATAATAATATGTTATAAGAATCCAAATTAATTATGGCTTCTTAAAAATTGTTTCTTTATTAGCAAGTAATGTAATATAATCCTTTTAGTTTCAACGTGTTCTAAGAACCGTGAGTCAGTGTTGCGTCTAGACTGACCCAGACTTAGTATGGAAATACTACTCATTACTTAGTTCAACTTGTTTATCTATATGTATTGTATATAAAATTAATTTGTTTCTTTTTTTGTAATATCGGTTTTGCGTTTTGCTTAATGTATTAGTTTTTATGTAGTGTCCTAACTCTACAAAGTGGGTTCGATTTTCACTTGGTGAATTTTTGTTTTTGGTTTGTTTGTAACATACCAGGATAGGCAGGAGGAACCTAGTGTTAAGACATTTCGTTGGCCACTTCTGTCCTTTCCTGTTCCTTCACATTAAATTTTAAATGTCGAAACTCAACGCCTGTGAACAATCAGATTTATTCAATTTAAATTACACTCATTACAGCGTTAAGTTCCGGCCCTCATCCACCAAACGCGTCACTAAGTTCTTTCTGTGTATAATGTGATACAGGAAATGTATGAAAATAACAAATAAAACTATGTGCAGATATTTGTTGCAACTATTATTCATTCAACTGAATGCTTACAATGTTGTTGAGTCGTAATGGTGAATTTATGTATTTGAAATTTTTATGAGCGCTACGTTTTTATTTATTTTATATCTATATTTTACTTCTGCATCTTTTGTAGGGGAATACGTCGGTGTTAACCATTTTCTTTTAGTTTTCATTGAGTTTAGGGTACCCATTCTTAATTATTTTAAGGTTATTTAAGAGGAACATATCTACGATATCAAGGACAAACAAGGTGCATCAAAGTCAGTTTGATGTTAAGACACTCTGTTTTCCTGTCTTCACTTTCCGACCAATTTTCAAGACGACAAAGTTCGATCAGGAATCGAACCCACAACCTGTTGCGTTTACAATCACACGCTTGTGCCTCTGCGCCACGACTGGCCTCTAACTATTACTAACTAAAGGACTCAGTTCAGAAGCAAAGTCAAATATTTGCAGTCTTCGCCTAGGATGTTGTTACAATCAATGCTATCTAGCTGAGAGGATAAATGAATTAGTGCTATCGGATGTTAGAGTAAACAGACAAACACACGGTAGATTTGTATGGGTCTTATGAATAAATGTATGTATGTATAGTTTATACACCTGTGTCGGGCGTACCTAGGCCAGGTTTGAAGACAGGATCTGAAAATTTCGTGTTAAATTTCTTTGTTTATTTTCCTCGTAGAGGGGCGTGTATTTGTATTTTGCTAGATTTAGTTATTGTTGCTTCATGTTGTATCCCTAACGTATAGCAGGGTAGGCGACGCAACGAGACCATGCCTCAGTGTAAGTGCTGTGGTCATGTGTTCGATTCAACTCGGGGAATGAGTTATTTTCATTTTCTCACTCTGGCAAGACAAAGCGTAGTTTGGTCTCGAAAATTCGGCAGAAAGTCAGGAACGGAGTTATCTTAATGGGAACGGAGTGTCTTAGCACCATGTGCCACCTTAGTACCCTCTGCTTACTATTTGAAAACAGCGCTAGTTAGCTACTAAATCACCTAGCACTACATACTACTAATACGTATTGGTTACATACTGTTGCCCTAGTAATATAGAAAGATCCGCATAGATTTAGAATTTTCATCTTTTTTTAAGGTTTCAAGCTCTCGATACTCCGTGAATTTTAAAATGAACTTCACAATTTTCCAGCAGCTTTTATAATTCCTGCTGCCGAAGCACTAATAAAGCTTGTTCGTAAATGCATTCGGATTTGCGATATCTAGTAAGATTTTAATTAAGTTAGGTTTTTTTATAATGTTAGCTTTGTCCCGCAGATTGGAGGATTATGGAGTTATTTTATGAGAATATGATAATGTTTTTATGTTATAGTAATTATGAAATTAATTGATTATTTTATTAATGTTAATATAAGTAACGGAATGTAGAGGCATGTCATGGTGTAGAGGCCCGAGTGTGCGACCGAAAACGCTAGTTTGTGGATTCGATTCATGCGCGAAGAAATGACATGCTTAATATTTTAATTTCGCCGTGCCATGATGGGAAGTGCTTTTGACATTATTTTCCCAGGTTTCCTTTGCGTACACTGCTATGTGCGGGATACACCGGAAAGCTAAAAAAATAACTTTACACACATATAAATATAAAATTTCCATTTGCAATTCCCTAGGTATACTTGAGTAAACATGGAACTCCAATAGCCACCCATTAGCCGATTATTTTCATCTAACTTACAAAAGAATAGAAAATTGAAAGAAAAGACCAAACTTTATTATGAAAACTTTTAAAATTAAAATAGTTCGAAGGCGAACTTCAAAAAGTACTTAGAATTTGGCGTGTAGTTGAGAAAGAGTGTTATTTCCACCTTACGTTATTCCCGCACATAAAGCGGTTTTACTATTTAGAAATCCTCTCGGGAGACGCGACTATCGATTTTCTTCAAGAAGTTGGACCCTTGCTTCGCATCGTATTGGTGTGTTTCGACTCTACCACCTATTAGGGGAAATTATTTGACAATAAACGATTTTGTTTTAATGGATTTTTTTAAAGGTTGTGAGTTTCCTTTATTTCCTTTTAAATGTTAATAGGAATTATTTATAATTTTAGGTGCATACAGCGGAACCTATTATATTATAGTACTGAAATTGGGCTTCCAAACTTTCAAAGTTGTGTTTTCAAGTCCGGGTAGCTATTCCGTAAGCTTTTCTTTAAGGAAAAATGGCTAATTGAATAACATCTTGTATCAAGATATTTTTTGATCGCAGTCTTTTGATGACTCTGGATATCTCTGCTAATATAATAAAGCTTAACGGTTTCTTTAGTTAAACGCGCTAATCTCAGGAACGTTTAGTTGGAATGGAATTCTTAATTTTGAGCGTGGTTCCTTTTAAGCTTCACGCCGCACAATAGTGGGAACTTGGAGCTAAGATACTCCGTTCCTATTAAGACACCGTTTCAAGACCGTTCCTACTCTTCAAAAATATTAAATACGTCTATTCCTCAAGTGGCAATCGAACCTACAACGTTACGTACTTACAGCCACATGTTGGCCCCTGCGCCACGACTGGACTCTGAGTTTAGTTAGAATAGTGAAAATAAATAAAAGTTTGTTATTACTTTCCCTCGAACATGCGACCTGTCCCTCCGCAGGTACTTTTAAATCAATACTCGGTTGATTGGTAAATCCCTTTCGTCAACTGTTCTGTTCGATACTTATTATGGAGCTTACACACGAATTGCGTTTTTATTAATTGTGTATGGGAATGTGGTTGGAATTAATAGGCGTTGTTATAATTACTCCGTAAATCTCGCCAGTATTTCACTTCATTTAACCGTTATAAATTATATGACAAAGTATTATTCAAAATTGCAAGTTTTCCAATAAATAAACAACGTCTTGTAAATCTAAGGAACCATGTGCATGTATTTATCAAATACTGCACAATAAATAACAATAAAGTTTCTACGATATTGATATGTTTTCTTAGAATGGGAAGCTTGGTACGCCTCCAAAATAGTCATCTATTAAACGATACTTACTAGTATGATTTATTTAACGAATGTATTAAATATTTGTATATAAATATTTCCTTTGAAGGTTTTTTTATTGCCTATATAAATATCCTTAACGTTTATATTTTGTAATATAGAAAATGTACGTTGAAAGTGGTGATTTAAAGGCTAAGCCATGTTCTTGTTAGACAAATGTTGATGGGTGAGTATGGCTTCCTTTGTGCTTTGGATGGAGTGCAATTGGTTGTGATTGCTTATATAAAGGCAACAACAGACAACTGGAAACCATAAGTAATTTACATACTTTAATTAATATCCATTTTTGTACATTTTTGTAAATAAAAATAGGATTAGCGAACTTCGAAAATATACAGATATTTGAAAAAAATAATTCGCACGTAAGAAGAAATTAGGTCATTTAAAATCTTAATCTTAATTTATCATACACACATCTACCCCTTTATAGTAATAGTTTCTTTTCGTATCATATAAAAACGTAGCGTTTAATATTTTTTACCCTCTAATTATGTAGTCAACTGCATAATCGCGGCGAAAACGCTTTGAAGCTGGCGTCCGTTTTACAACTGAATTAAGTATGATGGGAGGGTACAGTTCAAATAAAGCCGATTAACCGTCCCTCGCGGCGCCTTTGGTTCCCGTCAAAATATAGTAATTACGGGCGTTCTCACGCACAATATGTTA
>DWNA01001323.1:0-15235 GCA_018249835.1 Heliconius besckei | reverse complement strand
AATGCTATCTATAGTTAGTTATAAGGGAAATTAATTAATTAATGTTATTAACCTTTTTTTAACTTTTGATCACAAACTTATTTCGGTAATGTCACGTTGTATGGAGAACACAAGGAAAAGGTTGTACTGCAAAAAAAAGATAATGTTACGCAGAAGAAGAACGCATGGCATGTGTATAATATTATTTTGTTATACTTAATTTATTAACATTAAAAAATACGTAATTTCTTCATGATAATCATTTGTCAATCCATACCTATATTATAAATTTGAAAGTAACTCTGTCTGTCTGTCTGTCTTTTACGCAATCAGGCCCAAACCGCTAATCAATTTGTGATGAAATACTCATATAGAGATACTTGAGGGTCTCGGGATGAACATAGGATACTTTTTTTTCTAATATTTGTAATATTTTCGATATATACCAATATATTAAAATATTTATTAATTTGACATGCAATTTATTCCGCCATGTTAATAGCAACCGTCGTTGCTAAGCAACCATTTGCAAAGTTTCTTGTTAGAAAACGTCACCCAAAATGAGCTTGCTTACGCATCTCTCTATTGAAAACTGAAATTAATTTCATAAATATATTTAATAATTATTCGTATAGTTCAAGCGGGTGTAGCCGCGTACGGGTCCACTTGTATTGTTTATATATTTAACAGCTTATACTAAAGTGAAAGAACCTTTCCAACAAATACTTGCTATGAACCAATAACGACTGTTATTATCAGTGACTTGTTATTTAATAACTTATAAAATTATTGTATTTAAAATTAATATTATAACATTTTAATACAACCGATTAATAGTTAATGAATTGTTTTAACGATATAAACGAGGCTTACACAATTTATGCAACATTTGCTTAGCGGCCTAGAGCAGAGCAATGTTCGCAGTTTGCGCGTCGCGTACTGCCTTTTGTTTATGTTACTGTATACTTAAATGGTAAGAGACTTGTCCACAATTGTCTATGATAACGGTGCGTTTTGTAAATAATTAAAACAGAGACAGATTCGTGAGGCGTTTTTTAAAATATTATAATACAGTTAAATATTAAATATTGATTTGGACTATTATTTGGATTTGTTTAGATTTACGATTTTCAAATTAATTTATTTCTTATACAAATTTAGCAGCTTATTTCATACATTTCTACCAGAAGTAGTTTCTTGGTTACATAGGTAAACGTTAGATAAATATTAGACCTATGGTGTTATTTATTGACAATATAAATCAACAAACAACAATTACAACGGCGGCGCTAAATTATGTAACATTATGACCTCATATTATGTGCTGGTATACATTACGTGATATATTACTGCATCGTCACTTTAACGGTATATTGAATAATTAATCGATAGTTTATATGCAAATGGGCCCGCGTCGCACTTTCGTGAGACACATCGCACAGGAGGTTAACTGGGAATCACGAAGCCATAAACAGAGGGTAATCGTTCCCTCTTCGACCAACCAAATGTTAAACGAGATTAAATATCTGTTAGAACAGGCCGTCGAAATGGAAAATGTCAAAAGTATCTGTAGATTAATTATTTTATCATTTGTAGATAGATACAAATCCATAATTATTAGGCTATTACAAACTGTAAAAAAAGTATTTTTTATTTTTGAATCAATCTCAATATTTGATTATATTTGCAGCACACACTAACAGGGCACAGCGGAAAAGTAATGGCGGCAAAGTTCCTTGGCGAGCCGACGAAAGTAATAACTGGAAGTCACGACCGAACGCTCAAGATTTGGGATCTGAGAAGTAGAATGTGTAAGTTCCTAAAAAATTGTCGCATCGCTTCTTTTTATTTTTTATTTTGCTAAAGTTTAATTTAATAATGTCATTGTGTTTCTAAACAAGCTCTGTGTGCTGTTTAAAAACACATGAAAATGTACGTTCAGAATTTTTGTGTAATTTACAAGGCTTAAAAATAAATTTCAATTGGAAACCACTTTGTAATTAAATCTAGCTAATAATATATTATAACTTGAATATAATAGAATTTAAATTCGGCCTCATGAGAACTAACATTATGCCTAAGTAATTTACTGTATCAGATAGCCAACTAATTAATTACTATCAGTCCCAGTGTGTCTAATTCACTATCTTATCTCAATTTAAATGTTCCTAAATCATTCGTTGACTGTTTTAACGAGAATCAATACATGCTATCTAGCATATATCTAGCTTGTACCTAAACGATCCTAATTTCTCTATAGATTGTAATTAACATTGAATAATGAAAAAATATCTTTCACTAAATCTATTAAATGGATTGGCCGTTAACGATTTTTTTTGTTTTAATAAACAGGTACGGAAACTAAGTTCGCAGGATCATCTTGTAACGACCTCGTAACGTCAGATGGTGCGGGTTCGACTATCATCTCTGGACACTTCGACAAACGCATTCGTTTTTGGGACATACGAACGGAAATGTCGGCCAACCACATCATGCTTCAGGGCAAGGTCACGTCGCTTGATCTCAGCAGAGGTACGTCATAGTTGCAAGTTAATTAAAACGTATAGGGAATAAATTTACATCAACTAAAACGGCCGTTGGATTTCGTTAATTTCTATGGCCAAACTAATATTCACAGATAATTGAATGCAGTATATTAATATCGGTATTCGTGTCAGCGTTACGTGACGGGTATGCGATGCCCATTTCCGTTACGCATGTCTCGATCAATCCCTTTTTTGTTGGTAACGGTTCGGTGCACGAAACACCGAGATTGATACCTTCAATCAATCGGAGTGCTGGAACGTCACTACGCCTGGAAGGTATCTGATTAAATCACGTCGATATCATCGGTAGCGTGACGCCGGCACCATAGAAAAATGGGAAAGAAAGTAGTAGGAAGAAATAGAATGAAATCGTACTCGATTCGGTTGAGACTGATTATGGAAAACTGAAATTTGAATGTTATATAGTAATAAATCAAAATACAATCAAGCCAATTGTTAGTAATTACTAATAACTCTCACTTTAACTATAAAAATTTGTTAAGATGAAAGCAACTCGGAAATTGAAATCTTTTAAATCTTTTTCTCATATCAATTTTAATACTTTGTATATTAAATTTTATCTATTTTATGCATCTATTTATAACATTTATTATATGTACTTGAATAAATTTCCAATTTAAAAAATAACAACGCTTTTTAAATGTATTAGAATAAGAGTAATGTATGAAATGAATCATGTAATTTGGAACAATTCATCCGCATAATTTTGCAATCACTGCAATCTACCATTACATGTTCTAGCGTCCGGTCCAACGCTAGTAATTTTTTATATGATAGCAACGACGACTGATCCGACGGGTAGATGAAAAGACGAAATCAAAAATACCACTATGTATAACGGGCCCATGTAAAATTTTTATTTACTTTACTCTTTCTTAAACCACCCAGTGAAACATATTATTTTTGTAATTATAGTTGAAACATAAAATACAGACTACGCATAATAAGTAATCCATGTTATTAGTGGAATTTAAAAATTCAAGTAATTGAAAATATACTGTTAACTGAGCCATATAAAATTTGCAGCTTAATAATAATTATCAATACTTAATATCTTTCTTATTTTTTAAAAATCTTTTTTTTTAACTTGGTTTTTTTTTTATTTTCACCATCTTACACTCTATTCTTTCATAACGTTCTCACCTGGACAACAGATGCAACATGTCTTAATTGGCTTGACCCCCAAGGTTTCACGTGAAACATTAAAAATGCACCGCTCTACGTAATGTTAGGTACAGAGAGCAGGCAGCTCGTGAACAGTATCTCGAAAGTAATAAAATAAATTGCCCACTAGTCCATTTTGACTGACAGCGTTTTATCAGAGCTGAGTATAAAATTTTAAATTACGGTTACTGACTTATTTTTATTTCACATAACTGTTGATGTTAGCATGTTGATACGTTAAGTCTAGTTCGCATAAAAACTAATCCTATTATTATTATGCACGTGTGACATGAGGCTAATGTGGTTTTTTTCTTGTATTTGTTCGTAGATAGCAATTATCTGCTCGCTTGTGTCCGAGACGATACGATACAGCTCATAGATTTGAGAATGAATACAATAGTACGATCTTTCAGGTAAGAGTAGTTTTTTTTATCAACTTCCCTCTCTATCCCGCGTATAGCAGGGTAGGCAGAGGGAGCCTAGTGGTAAGACACTCCGATCCCCACATTCCACCGAATAGGACGACGTAACTCTTTGCCTCGACGCCAGAGCGAAGAATTGCAAATACTAATACTGGCCTCAAAAAAGAAATTCTGCTATATGCTAAAAATTTAATGTCACCTAACAGTAATTTAAGCATACCAAGCGGATCTATAAATATACAAATGAAGTCACACATGACACTCGTGGCAAGACAGATGGCAAAGGTGGAAATGCGACTCATTATTTAATATTCAACTGTGAAATTATCTTATTTATCTACACATAAAATTTGCATTTAATTCATTTTGACAAGCTTTATTTGTTGTTTTCGTTTTAGTTTTATCTTTTGAACGTTTTACGAATATATTTTTTTCTATATATTTGTGTAACACTTTAGATAAATAATATTTGTATTATATTTTTTAAAATTGTTTATTTCCAAAGTCACGAAGCGTTTAAGGTGGGTTGCGACTGGTCGCGGGCGGCGTTCGGGCCGGGCGGGCGGTTGTTGGCTGTGGGTGCGGCGGACGGCGCTGCGTATGTATGGAACACGCATTCTGGAAGGCTTGAAGCGGTGCTGAAAGATCATGGGTAAGCTAGACATTGTTCCGTGTTAGATTACATGAGGCCGTCGAGCAAGAGCATGTATTATTCGACGGTTTTGGGTTCGATCCCCACTCGGGGCAATGAATTATTATTTATTAATATTTTCATTTCATCGCTCTGATAACAAGGCAAGAAGCTCGGCGTTGATTTCAACCATTCAACACGCAATGCCTCGAAAAATGCGTCTTTAAATGTAGCTTTAATTTAGAAATACCTAAGCTACTAAACAAATATGAAAGATATATTTAAACCAAATTATTTAAACAAATTCTCGCCGAAACTAATGTACTAAAATAAATAAATGGTAATTATCAATTAACAGTTGCACAAAACAGTTAGTGTCCGTTGTGTTTACATTACACATACATAAATATATGCAATGGTCGGTGGCCACACGTGTTTTAAACAAATAGGTGTGTCCAACAAGTAACTGGTAACAGTTAGCCTGGCATTTTCTCGATACCAGATCGCAGAACCAGCCTTTTAGCATGTAAATTATTCATACGTGTATACGCTGGACAGTGTTGGATTTTGTCGTCCCGAAATTGATGATTCCGCTATCGAACGAAACAACGATATTTATTGGATTAATTAACAATGGACGCTTATGTTTTAATAGAGTAATATATCTTTTATTACGTCATTATTCTATTACTAGTGGACCCGAACGCGGCTACGCCCGCTTGAACTATACAAATATTTTTCAATAGAGAGATGCGTTAAGCAAGCTCATTTTGGGTGACGTTTTCTAACAACAAACTTTGCAAATCGTTGCTTAGCAACGGTCGCTTAACGACGGTTGTTATTAACATGGCAGAATAAATTGCATGTCAAATTAATAAGTATTTTAATATATTGATATATATCGAAAATATTACTAATATGAGAAAACAAAGTATCCTATGTTCATTTTATTTTTTATTTATTCATTTTATCACAATTAAATTAGCGGTTTGGCCCTGTTTGCGTAAAAGACAGACAGAAATTTAAAAAAAAAAGATTTTATGCATAAATGTACATGTACTTTTATTTCAATGTTTATTCAGTCTTATCCGATTTTAATGAACTGTAGTGTGATATGTATCTAAAGCGAGTATTCCGAATACTAAACAATGAGTGCCATCCTTTCGCTGCTTTTTCGAAAGCAAACAATAGTATTTATAAGGCGACGATTAAATCGGTAAACACAACACGCATTTTAGATAAAACATCCTTTCCAATTAGTTATCTTTTCTTTTTGTTTTGTATCTTTTTTTTAATTTACCTTTTAATATGGCTCAATTTAAAAGATATCTCAGATATAGCAATTTTAATTTCTATTCTTTCTTTTCATATGAAAAGAAAAATCTATTAAGTGTCCATATGTAAAATACTGTTACTGTTACTATTTTCTAGCTTTCTCATAATATTCGTTACAATGAATATTTTCTCTTCTTTATATAATTTTTTACCCTGAATGAAGTTAATGAGGTCCTGGTTAATTACAATGATTTGTTAATTAATTCTGTTATCTGTATTTTACGTTTATTTGAAAGCCAAAGTCAAAAAAGTAATATATATTGGATATTCACGTTGTTTTCTACTTTTATTTACATACTAAAAGGGTTGAAGATAAAATGGATCCCTCTTTGCCGTCTTTAATAGTTAAATTTTACGAACAATTACAATAGTTTAATGATTAGATATCAATATGAAAGCAGCACTTTCAGTTTTTATATCTATACTACGAGTATATTTGACTTTATGATATTGTCTTGCATTTGCAATGATTTATCATCATTAAGGTCGATATATACATTTTCCTGATCTCCCTAATCTGCTGTCATGGATAAAATTGTAATTGAATATGGAAATGAATCTTTTTCTTCTCTTTTGGATTATTTAAATCCTCTCTAAGTTACACTACTTATATTTCTAACAAACTTTTCAACGATGTACCTATACGGATCGTCCGGATGCTTACAGAAGACAGATGTCAGCGACTCGTTTCTTTATCTCGTGTCTCAGAAACGATAGGCGGCCGTAGCCAGCTTAACTTTTTTGCAACTTATTAATCTAATACTAATGTTGAAATTAAGTCCGTTCATAATAGATAAAACGGCTTATCTAATCGTATTGAAATTTCTAATGAGAACAACTATTAAGAAAACTATTTGCCTAGCTTTTAACTAATAATAGTAAGATTCATATCAATTAAATTAAATCAACTATCCCGCACACAGTAGGGTAGGCAGAGGGAACCTAGTGTTATGACACTCCGTCCCCCACTATCTGCCGAATTCTGGAGGTATTGCGTGATGAGGGGCAGAACTCAACGCCGCGCTTTGCCTCGACACCAGAGCGAAGACATGGAAATATAAACGTGTGGGGATAGAACCCACAACCGTCGCGTTACAGTCGCTTGTACTCCTGCGCCACGAAGGCATCATATCAATAATAGTATCTTACTCATCATATTAATATTTTACGACATTAAAGAATGTTTTGGCACAGCAAAAATAGCGTTTCGACGACTTTGAAAGGCTTTGACGTATAATAATATTTCAGCGAGCACATTTCTGACCTTGAATTAAAAACTAGGATTGTCTTGCTCGTGACATCGTTTAGTTTCCCTGTAACATTTTGCATGGACAATTGAAATCGTGAGGTCACCATTGGCTCGGGCTGTCTCACTATTGCAAATTTCTCTTTCCCACACACCACACCACCGCCGTACCGGTGGCTTGTTCAGACGGTGTTAAGGATTATTTACAACAAAGCTATTGGTACAGTAATTATCACTCGTGGCGTTCTGTTTCTTAGTATCTTTTAAGCAATTATGGAACGTTAATTTCAAATTACATATACCCACATGTCTGGGTGGTTACCAACGGTCCGGACGAACCTGCTTCCTTAAAAATTTTTAACGTTTCTAAATATTTTTCTTTTCCAAGGAATATGAATATTAGTAGATATTAAAATATTAATGCCATTAATTAACGACACAAGGACTAATATATTGTATCTATTTAAAACACTGAAAAATTGCGTACAATTTTTACTTTTTAAGAAATAACATAAGAAAAGCTATATATCTTTGGCAATTTAATCTCATATGTTGGAATAAATATTAAAACAGCTTAGTCATTTCCTTGCTCCGTCGAGTCTAATTCGATACTAAACAAACATTGTTACGGTCCGCATTTCCAGCTTTTACCGTTTTGTCATAAATTTTAATTTTATCTTTCTTGATGGAAATCAATTTGAATAGAACAATTTCGAATTAGAGTGAGATGAACAATAAAGATTGCTCGCCTTTTCGCCGGCCATTGTTCCCCGATTCCTACGCCATAACCACAAGCATAAAATTATTTTACATCCCAGGTCCTGAACTCGAGATAGAGCTCCGTATATACGAGCACAAGACAGCCTCATTAGTTGATATTTTTATAGAGCTTACCCCGATAGTACTTACCACAATTTACATTAGAACTTAGTGGTTAGATAATGAAATAACCTTTTAAAACAATAAATATCTATACATTAAGTTAGAAGAAATTTAATAGGACAATGATTATATTCGCAATAACAGTTTAGCGAAGTGTGCAAAGGTCATAAGTTCAAAGGCTTTATGTTTCAGTTTGCGTTTATGTGATCGAACGACGTTTCCGGATATGTACAATAGAGCCCTGATGTCTGTTATCTGTGTACGCGGGCTCGGTCCTGTCCGCACGCAGCACGTGACACACGCGACACGCACTTAGTGTTGACTTTAGAAACAATATTATGATACATTGCGCGGCGTTTATCGCCGATTTGTATCGTCGCAGATAGTGGGCAGCCTCGGTTGAATTATTGCTATACGTAATCGCAACAACACGTCGATATACGAGATAGGGCTAGACGCACTAGCTGTAGTTTAGCCCAACCCCAAAAGTGGGACGGGAATTTAGTGTCTCCGTAAAGGTTAAACTCGTCATTATCGCAGTATATTATCACTGACTCTTATTACGCTCCTAAATGTTGTTATTTACGATTATATTTTGTTATGTATTTAACCCGGTTCTGTGTACATTATTAAAATGTGAAAGTTTATAATGAATTAATACGAGTAAAAAGTATTCGAGCCTTATTATTATTATTTCGCTAATCGATTCAGATTTTTATTGCTCTATTTTATAAGTGTTCTTAATACTAAAAGTTTTATCAATTCCGTATTTCAATATTGTATGCTTATATGAAAACTCAGTTGTATAAACTTAACAGTTTATTGAATACATAAACGCCAGATATTAAAACGCTATAATTTCTGAGTGAATCGCGGCGCAGTTAACATCTTACGTTGAGATGTAAAGCTTCTTTCACTTAGAAATTATATTAAACTACTCTCTCGCGTGCTACGTGCTCACCTCATATTGGTATTTCCTCATATTGGTTTAGCTTTTAATAAAATAATAGTACTAGCAATTTATCTGAACCAAACTCATACAAATCATATTAAGTACGTAGATAACTGAGAGCTTTTACGATGCCTTGTATGTGTATAAGAGTATTAAAGTATAACAGTGGCTATGTTTTTACGATATCATCATTTATTATTGCAATTATTCTGTGTATTTATAAACTTAATTAACGCTTTATGTTGTTGTTAATTTCCGGATGTACTTACGTTTACGTTATATTATTTTTTTTAATAATTATAAAGACGATTAAAAATAACCGTTTGAATTAATGTTATCGAGTCATTTACTTTTACTAATAAAAAAAAATTGAAAATAAATATGTAAAATATGATTTATTGTGAATAGGTATATTCCTAAATTGAAATAATGTCTAAGCCATCTCGAATACATTTCTATTTAATACTCTGTAACTGCAAGTATTACCACAGTTAAGGTGCTCCAGCAGTAAATTTTAAGTCACTTTTAACTCTTTACTTCGAATGCGAGTAATGTTCTGTGCGTGCTTACACAGTCGTCGTCCTGTGAAATTCCAACACTGCTAAAAACAGTTTAGTTCAGGAAATGGCCTACTTATGTAATATTCATGTATTTTAAAGGTATATATGTAAAGCAGACATGGCTTAATAACGTAATATTCAATATTTTTTAGCATCACGCTCTAACTGGCACATAGAAAGGTAGGCAGAGGGAACCTTGGAACCTAGTGTTTAAAACTCCATTTCGATTAATAAAAACAAAGTAATTTCCCTTTTAATATAACTTAACTTTCCCATTTGCCGCCAGATTCTATTGGCGTTGCTTGTTGAGTGGCGGAACTTAACGCCACGCTTTGCCTCGTTACCAGAGCGAGGAAATGAATATATGAAATATTTCATTTCTTCGAATGGGAATTGAACCCACAACCTATTACATTTACAGTCGCTTGTGCCTCCAAGCCACAACTAGCCTCAAAAAAAGGAATTATTAATGGGCATAAGTCATCATCAAACACGATGCAAAGCTTTTTGTGAAGCCAAGGGTATCGACCGCCGCGAATAGATTCTTGAAATTACTTTATTGGGTAACCTGTTTCCGGACAAAGTAGGCGTGTAATGCGGTTATGAATCAAGACGTGACACGAACGAAATACGAATTCTTATCATATTTTCCAACGCCATGTTAACATCATAAAACTAATTGGAATCCACTAATATTTCCATATATCATAAATTAAGATTACAAACTCGTCATAGCTTGAAGTATCATTATTAATATTGTCTATTTAAATGATTTATGTGTTTAAATCATCTTCAATTTTTGACCTATAATTGTATAATTTAAAGTATAAACTTATTTAACCTCCTATTAACGGTAAAATATTTATTGAAATTATCCTGAATATCTAATATACAAAATGTACCGAAAATATTTACAGCTCGACTCACTGTACCATCTCATTATCTCCATAGAATACATAAAATATTACAATCCTTTCTGCTGCGTATGCACTTCAAATAACAATTGTATGGTCTTTGGTTACGTACTTACGTCGCTTCCTAGTCCCATATTGGATATTCGAACTCGTTAAAGCCCCAGCAGGAACGGTATGTGTAAACTAACCGAGCAAATCTCACTCTAATTCTTGTTTATGAAACCTTAGCCCGCATAATGAGATATAAAACCGTGTAGCGGCTTCCGACAATCAAATCTGAACAGTATATACGCCGATCTTGAAATATCGATACATTCTTCTAATGCGCTATCGATAGCCCAACCTGTTTCAATACATATTTTGAATGAGATGACCCCAATACGCTCTTCATATTTAATGGTGAACTGACAACACCATTGGGTTCTTTTACTTGGTTGATTTTTTGTCGGTCTCATTAGGTGCTCACCATTAATAAAAGTCACGATGAATATTTTCTAAGAGCTAGTGACACGGATTTAAGCGCCAACATAATATTTGTAATGTGGGATACCGTACATAGGAACCTCGCGTATTCTGAGAAGTGTAACGGTCCAGCCGGCACGATGTAAAATGCACCAGTTTCGTCGTAAAATAATACAGCACGCTCGGATGTCACTTTATGACCTGCTAACCTAAGATTTTGTCGTACATCTGCCTGCCTGTCCAGCTAGTTATATTTGATGCATTTGATTACGTCA
The DNA here is from genome assembly GCA_018249835.1 of Heliconius besckei. Classification (NCBI taxonomy): domain Eukaryota; kingdom Metazoa; phylum Arthropoda; class Insecta; order Lepidoptera; family Nymphalidae; genus Heliconius; species Heliconius besckei. The sequence goes on along the minus strand of DWNA01001323.1, from coordinate 3,846 downwards.
AAAATCTAGACAAACCTGATTGAAGCGGAATGCCTTTTAAAAGATTAATCTTTAGCGCAAAATAAACCTAAAACATTTGTGTACGAAACACGCGGCCGTGATAAGGACCATTTGTTTTCAGTCGTGATGCAGTGTTAGGAAGATATTTCTCTCAACACCATTACATAGTGGTAAGTCGACACTGGAAATGTCAAAGCTCATATATTTGACGATTTCACGAACTCTCGCGCAAGAAATTCTATGTGCTATTTATCCATATCAGTGTATAGGATGCCATTCCTAGCATTTGACCTAGACTTCTTTGAACCCACATTTCCGTATTTGTAACGAAGTCATATTTTAATGCCTTCTTTTGTATATTTGATATATTATGTAGGTATAAGGAGAAAACTGTGCGCTTAACTGACTGTCTTAAAAACTTTCATATACCTTGAATAAGAAAATTATTATATATCAACAGTAATATAGCTCCTCTTAGTACTAGTCAATACTTTGTATGTAAGTTATTATGAAGCATAAACATTTAAGACATAATGTTTAGTTTATATCAAGTATAATTTCAAACAGGTCGGCCGTAACGGCGGTGTCTTGGCATCCACAATCTGGATTATTGGCGTCGGTGGATCGAGGAAAGCGGGCTGTCATTTGGGGAGACTTGTGACACGCCTGGGACCACGTCCCGCTCCCGTCGACTTGTCAGGTGAATTTTAAAATTCGATTAACATGATATCCTGTTATTTAAATCAAATAAAGCGAATAATTACAATAACTTATAATATAACTTTATTTATTAATTGGGACATGGTGTCTTAATGGTAACGGTGTGTTCTAACACTAAGTTCCCAGGTTCCGTTTGTCTACTCTGCTACGTGCGGGATACAGATTAAAAATATAGAAAAAAACGGACATTTTTACATTCTCTGGGTATTTAGAGAATACATATTTATAGGACTTAATAATAGAAATCCTATATTAATATTCATTTTGATGTTTAAATTGTATAATAATAATACATAATACTACTTTATCGTAGTAGTATATTTTAGATTACATTTAGGGTATAAAGAGTTAAAAGGATTAAATTTAAAATAGATTAAGAGTATTAACTGTAAAACAAATCCAACGTTAACTTTCAAATTTTGTATATGAAAAGGAATGTTCCTCTATTAATTATGAAGCTAGTCTTAAACCTAATTAACTGAATAATTTTATTTTTAATTACTTCCATAAGCTTGGACAGACGTCTTAATGGAACTAATTCATTTTATTAATAAAATGGTTTTATTTTTGGTTCGAAATTATTTATTTGTGAAAGCAGTACGAAAGTGAGTTGCATTTTTTGCGCGAATAAAAAAAATAAAGACATGATAAAAACTTTTCTCATTAGTCGCGAAATTATTTAGGCTACTTTAAACAACAAGAATATTGTTAACTGAAGGTTTTTTTTATGATCCAAATCAATTTTAATTTCGCTTTACGTATTATACCAAATATATTATTATTTAATTAATGTGGGAATTTTAATTGTGTTTCAGTTTGGCCTGTTTTTGTATGATTAAAAGTGCGTGTTTCGGAATGTATTGCAAATTTCGAATTGTAATACTTTCTTATTTTGTGTTAGATCGTTTTGAATGAAAAAGCTGTTGTAGCGCAGGGGTACGAGCGTCTGTGACGCGGCAGTTGTGGGTTCGGTTCCCAGTCGGGTATAAAAATTATAATTTATTATATTTTCATTTCTTCGCTCTGGTACCGAGGCAGAAGCGTACCGTTGAATTTTATCAACATCACCAATTTTGGCGAAAAGTGCGGGAACGGGGTGTCTGAACCCTAGGATCACTCTGCCTACCCGGCTATATGCTGGATACAGCGTGAAGCTGATCAAAAAGAAAGAGAAAGCCTAGCCTACACTCTAAAAAAATACAATGTTGTAAATTTCAATTATTTTAACAATTATACAAATAATATATTAAGATATAATTTTAGAATAAAAGCAGTAAACGTGTTTCTATTAAATTTACAAAATCGCATTTATCAACTACGCCAAAGAGGCGTGTAAAGAAAATTAACTTTGTGATGGTCTCGACTTCACGAGGAATATAGCTACAGTAATTTAAAATCGATCAATAGTAACGAGATCACATAAATTATTATTGAAATCATTATTACTATGGTTTTATTGTCATTACTACTAAATACTACTTACTAATTTAAATTAATGACCAATTATTATATTGTTCTCAAATTAATGTCTCCCGCATTATGCGAGGTGTAATGTAATAGTGTTAAGTCACTTCGTTTTTATTTTTTTATTTATTTAGAAAAAATACATGGTCATTGGTCGAAAGTCTTAGACACTAAGGTCTAAGCTGCTCGTCTTTTTAAACTTTAGAAATATTCTTTTTCATATATTACGTAATATAAATATGAAATAATATGAAATTTAACTGACTGCAATAACATACAAATGGTAATAACCATTAGACCACAAGAAGTGCAACGTAACTTCGGCCAAGTCCACTACACGTAGTTCCGAGACGCGGAGGTCGTAGTTCACACTTATGCCGTCTAGACATGTTATTTCTTTATACGTATTCGTCATGTACTTAGTACGTACCATTAAATGTCTCAAATGTATACACTATAACGGCATTTCTACTTACAGGTGACGAACCGCCTGTAAAAAGCTCGGTAATTACTATACAAATTATAATTACAAAAATATATTTAATAAGAACGGAACTAATGCTATACACAAAAAGGAAGTCCCAGATACGATAATTACAGCAATTAATAATTATCAAATATAAATTAGCGCTCGCTAAAAGTAAATTAAAACCTATTTGGCTTTTATTTTATATCGAACGGACGCTACCATTGTATCAGAAATAATATAGAAGTGAATGGAATAGTTGATAAACATTGAATAGGTAGTGACTGACAGGCTTCTACCGCATGGTAATTTGACGGTAATAGCCTATCTGACCTAGGCATACCAATAATTCGACCATTAGCCATACGAAACATTATTGTTAAAAATGACTGTGTAATAATGAATACGTCGTCGGTCGGACAAGTGAAAGCGTGACTTTCGACTTTCATTCGGTTTTTGTGCAAGTGTATGTATGAGTTCGCGCCGGCCGGTCCATATTGTCTCGCGACATGAATTTACCGAATAACTTTGACTAATGGCTCGTGTATATTTGCTCTTGACTCTTTTTTTTTTGCAATTTTTTTTCTCTAAAATAATGTGCAAATTTATATTGATATGCTGGTGGCTTCGTAAAATGATGACCCTTCTCAGCAAGACACCTCAACAAGGTATAGGTTACAGTGTTTACGAGGTCCGCAGTACAATTACCGTATGGCGTCTGCTAATCTAGTATTCACACCGCGAACGTAAGATATTACTTTCAAATTTTTTACGACAATTTTTAGTAATGTTACAGCCGTCTGGAATATATTTATTTAAATTAATATCCAACATCGTAGCTGAGTCAATTTTAAACTTTGTATTAACTATTGTATTAACTATACTTGTATTACTTTGTCAATTTTGTAAATTATAATTTTTAAATAATCATCAGTATCCATTGTACAATTACCTTTACACCGTGGTAGATCTCGAAAGTTCTATCTGTAGGTAATAATAGAATAGTGTATTGGGTGACAGAGCGGTAGGTAGATACCGAACTCTGTAAAAATAATACGAGTAGAGGCGAGATGGTCCGCCATACCGTCAACTTCGCTTCGCTTGATTAGATTACATACAATCTAACTTACAATTGTATAAAAAAAGCTAATAAAAATTTAATAGTCTACATTTTACAACCACGTGACCGGTATTGT
>DWNA01001322.1:0-15247 GCA_018249835.1 Heliconius besckei | reverse complement strand
GGACGGTTGCGGTGAACGGGGGGCGCGGGGGACGCGGAGAAGTTCCCTCGGCGGGGCAACTTCGGAGTCGCTCGGCCCGTCCGAGAGCATCGGCTCTACTTGGTCAACATCGGCACTCGGGCCGTCGTCGGGCGGGCTCGGGCTCGCGTTGCGGTTGCGCGCATAATTGACCGCCGCGCGGTAAGCCTCACTATGGTGGGCTTCTAGGTACCGGAGGATATCCTCCTTTTCGGCCATTATGTCATTCCCCTCACCTTACGGTGGGGGAGGGTGTGTAATTTAAGTCTAAACTATCACTTTGGCAAAAACTAGTCTTCCGTCGGTGAACGGAAGGTGAGTGCCTAACTATAAAAACTGTGTAAGTACTCACAGAAGAGTAGACTCTCTAGTCCTATCGACCTCAGGACAACGCAGCGCCGGGCAGCACAACACAGCAGGGTGCTACGCAGCTCAGCACAGCGCAGGATGAAGCAGGAACCACAACACTAGAGTATATAACCGACAACGAATACACATAATAAAGGCGTCCGATTGTGCGACCTCACCGGAGCAAGGCCGAACCGGAACTGAGGACGGTGGATAGTGGGTATCCGGCAACCTTATTATTGAATGGTACTGGTCAAAAGAAAGTAATAAAAGGTTCATTTGGCAAATTTTTCACCATATTCATATCTAGGCCTAGAAGTGCTTCAACGAGTTCTGTGCCAAAAACGCAAAATCAAACTAAACAGACCTTCAAATACACATGTCCACTTCACATTTTAAAAAGGAAACAACAGTTTTAATAACCCATTAAGAACAAAAAAGGCACGGACGGCATTAAAAAAAATAATAGTAATAATTCACAGAGTAGCACTGCTAATGATCATCAAATTGTCACTCCAGACGGGTCTGGCAAAGAGTACCAACCCAGAGAGGTTCCAAGAAAAAAGTAGTATTAATAAAAATCTACTTAGAGTATATTTTAATAGAATAGAGACAAAAAAATATAAATACCTTTATTAATAAAATATAAATACTGTCAGAGAGTAATTGATAAGATGCTGTTATAGGACATACTTTCAATAAAGAAAAACATAAAAGAATATTAAACATCTTATTCTTCAATAATATATTCGAAAATTTATTTTTATCTGTATAAGGTAAGATTACCTTATAATAAACGCCCCCCTATCCTCTAACAGATTCTCATCAGCCTCCAGCAACCTCAATAAAGCCTTGAGGAACTTCTGATAGTATGGACTTGCTTCCAAATCACCTACAAATAAATAGCAATCTATAATAAAAATATACCAACCAAATTGAGAACTGCTTTTTTTTTGAAGTTGGTTAAAATAAGTAGTACAGTCACATTATGGAGTGTATTGAAATATATAAGTACAAGTACCCATGAAGTAGCTGTCAGTTACTTCTAACTTCACACTGTAACCCTTATAGCCGCATATAGCGATAGGCATACAAAGCATATTGTTAAAGCAAAAGTCTTATATTTTATCTAAACGTTACGGTATCGGTTGGTACGACTGTACCGTACCGTTTACAGTAAGATGCTCTTCCGCATAGCCATACTCACAATACGTGTCACTGTCACCGCCGGACTCGCCCTGGGCGGGGGTGGTATCAATGGGGTCGGAGACGGCGTCATTGGCTGCGGGGGCGGCATCAGTGGGGACGGGGGCGGCGGGGCAGGTGCATATCTCGGCGAGCACGGCAAGCGCGCGGCGCACAACGTCGTCGGCGGGGTCAGTGAGACACCCCACCACTGTCACGAACACGCTCTCCGTGCGCGCGTACATCTGGTACACACTCATAATATACTTACTCAATTTGGATGAAATTAAAAATGTATTTAAATAACACTCATTTAAAAATAAATAAATGAAATAAATTTTATTTAACTATAAATGTTATTAATTAAATATTGAATATTACAAAAATCTAATCAACGATTTTGATCTAGAGGTAAAAATTTCAGAAATTTTACTATTTTTTTATCATGTCACCTATGTCACTAGTCCAAACCAAAAAACAATTACATTACTGTCAACGAGTCGTGGCCGTCTTGAAGTTAGGTTTTCTAATTATTTGCACATTGTTCAAGTATGAGAATTCCTAAAATCAAAACGCACCATCCTCTAAGGCTAGTTTCAGGGCGGCCCAATCCCAAAACATTAATGCAACACTAACCTCAACTGGTAGTTTATTATACAAATGCAATATCCAATCCAGGGTAGCAGTCCTCGTATGTACAGAGTTATGATGTAACAGCTGTGTGAGGACTTCTACCACGGCGTCCAGGTCCAGGCGTTCTTCAGATGCCTCTGAGATGGGAGCCTCAGAGACCAGCTTGGTGAGCTGCAGGTTAACTGTAGCTGCTGTTTCGCGGATCTCTGATTTATCTGTAGTGAGGAATCTTAAATTGTTGCTGAGTGTAGGCGTAGGATTGAGAATTTTATTTACAAAAAATAGGTTTGATAAATTAAAAAAAACCTTTATACAAAAAGATATTAGGTATAAAAGATATTGAATCGTGTAATAGTAGTTGAATGATTGGAATATAACATTCAAATTTTGCGAACGTAACCCCTTCTGGCTTCTGGAATTTTGCCCATCTTTCCTCAGATGTGGAAATAATAAGAAATGAAAAATTTAGGATTGAAAGTATGTATATGGAATATCTGCCGTATACATACATCACATTTGTTGTGGGATAGGAAGCCATGGAAGACGAACTATAGAAGAAAAAATTACTAATCTTAAGAGTCTTACGAATTGAAAGCAAGATGGTGTATGTCGTATGTATGATAAAGGATACTCTTGCGCGGCTCGTCGCTGTAGGCGAGCGCGGGCAGAGCGGCGCGCAGCACGCCCGATGCGTAAGGCAGCACGCCGCGCGCGCTCAGCTCGCAGAACTCCTTCAGCCACGTTATGGCTGTCAGCTGGAACCATTGATACACTGATTACTATATTATTAAATATAGCTTTTCAACTTTAAATTCATACTTTTACGAATCAAAATTTTCTTTACACACTTTAGAAATTCATCATTTCCACTTTCAGGCAAAAACTACTGATAGATTTAGATGAAATTTTACAGCATCAGAATAATATGTAGGCAAAAAATTGTGTAAGTATTTTGGATTATTTTTTGTAAAGGATTTAATTATAACATAAAAAAATAACTTTAGCGAGCGGTAATATATCATAAGAAACATAGAAAAACACACATACACACTTGCAGTACAATGCAATACATAGTAACGAGATTACAATACATTATGTGCATAGTGAGCGCGAGTGTGACCGGGACAGGTTGGGCAATCGATTGCAAACACGGAAAAACGTATTTAAATAACAATGAAATGTCGTGTTTTAAATTAATGCTATATATTCTGAATATTGTGTAACAAATTACTAAACTCTTTTGGTTTCCAACACGCTTTAGCTGCATCAATGTATTTTGCAATAATATCTTAAACAATATCTTATCCGACATGTGGGGCAGTCAGAACGACTATTTGTAGGTTCGAGTCCCATTCGAGGTAGTGAAATATTTAATATTTTATTTTCCTTGCTCTGGTGACGAGGCAAAACGCGGCATTGAATTCAGCCACTCAACACGCAGTGCCTCAAGAATTCGGCGTAAAGCGAAGATTCTTCGATAATACGAACGGCAAATCGGATGATTACATATTATATATGTGTACAGATGTAATGACTTTATGTTTTTTGTAGGCGGAAGGAACCTTGTATTAAGATACGAGAAATTGTTGATTGAATGGCATAACTCAACGCCGTGCTCTAGTTGCCAACCTTTGTCTTTGCTATCAGACGCTGTACAGTTGAACTGGCACTAAGCAGAAGGTCTTGGGATCGATTACCTGGAGTAGTTCCTCGCTAGCCTGCGCGTGCGTGATGAGTATGTTGATCATGGCGCGGAAGTCCACCTCCGCTGGCTCCTTCTTGATGGCGCGCAGGAACTCGTTTAGTTGTACGTCACACCTACAACACATGTCATGATATTGATTACTTCCATACAACGTGACATTGGCGAAGTGATTTGTGCTCAACTGGCACGCTCGAACTGCCATAAATAAAGAACTCAACTAAACTGATATTGATTACTACTTTTATTTAATTATTTTAATAACTATAAAAATATGAAATCCAATTATAGAACTATAATATAAATTTATGTAATTAAAGGTGCTATGGTACCAGAAATCATATAGTATATGAGAAAAAAAATATAATGCCAGTTTTTCTTTGCAACCAAACCTTAAAATAATTTAAATGGAATATTGATTTCCTTCACTCATATAATGTTTAACACAATCTATAACTTCCAATTCTCCTGGGAAATTTTGAACTATGACATATTTAATTAGGAAATTAAATAGTATCTAGACAGACATCCTTCGTATCTCCGGGTTGGGGTCGTCGAGCACCGTGAACAGCGGGTCGAGGAGGTCGGGCAGGTGCGCGCGCAGGCCCAGCGCGGGCGCGGCGTCCAGCGCCGACACCCACGCCACAGCGAACTGGCGCGCCGCCGCGCTGCGTGTGTACATGCGCGAACGCACCAGTGGCACCACGCCCGCCAGCTCCAGCCGCGGCGTCTCCGTCACTATGTCCTGGGGACAGATACATGGTGGTTGTGGGGTTATTTCTGTTCAGTCTTATTATTTTCATTTATCAACTATGATATATCAAAGTGCAGTTTTGGACTTGAAAGAAGAATGGAGAATAAAGTTACTATTAACATTAGATTTTTATTTTTTAAAAGAGCCATGAGATATATTTATAACCTAAGAGCGCAAGATTCTATGCGAGATGTTTTCAAAGATGCAGATATTATTACAGTTGCTTCCTAATTTGTGTATTATAATATTCTCTTTGTCCGACAAAATATACATTGTCATAGTAACATAGTGACAGTCATACAAAAGGAACGAGAAATAAAGATAAGATTCTCACTCCAAGCTTTCGCCTCCAAAAAGTTAATAAATCTTTTATGGGTCTGAGCATACGTGTATATAATAAAATTCCACAGTGAATTCTAGGTTTGCCACTTCCAAAATTTAAAATATCTATAAAAAAATTCTAACAAGTAAAGCTTATTATATTAAATTAGCTGTTCAAGAATATTTAGAAGATAAACATGTATGGAATTAATGTCTATTGAATGTAATGCAGGATAGTTGCCAGCAAATGTAATAGATTGTACCATTGACTTTGAAAATTCAAATTCAAATTCAAAAGTATTTATAATAATAGTCTATTTGAATAAAGAATATTTTGAATTTAAATTTAAATTAAATTAAATTAAATATGCTAAATGGAAGATATGTATAAAGTTAATACTGATTCATATTTTACTAAATATTTATAAATACTTAACAAGCATTTGTCTGCCTAGGAGCAGATATAAATTTATTATCATTTACTCAAATAAACAAAGTGTGATCTAGTAGTCTATACACCAAAACAGTTTGTTTATTTATACAACATAAAGCTATATCCTGCATACAGTAAGGTAGGCAGAGTACAGAGGTATTTAGACACTTCATTCCCCACTTTCCACCAATTTTTTCGTGGCATTGTATATTGAGTTGCAGGACTCAAGGCCAAGTTTTACCTTGGTGCTAGAGTGAATAAATAAATATATTAATAATTAATAAATCATCCCCCTGAGCGGGGATCAAACCCACAACCTTCAGGTCACAGTCACACCCTTATGCCCCTACGCCACACCAGCCTCAGACACTTTGTCTCTAAAAATAATTCTAAACAAAATCAAAGTTACCTAATAGAATATATATTAATTTTTACTCATATAATACAAGATTTTCTAAGTAATCAAAGTAATATTACCTTTAAATATCCCATTACCTTTACAAGTCTATCCAACAACTCTGCACCTTGCCTAACTTGTGGTTCAGGGTCTGCAGCAAGTCGGGCAAGTGCATCAAAAACAAGGGGAAAATGTGTCAATGCAGCCTCTCTTGCAATCTTTAAAACATTAAATAGTGCTTCTGTTGCAGCATAGCGCACTCGGGCTTCACTCTCCCCCAAACAGGCTATTATGGGGTGTGTCAGCTCTCCAATGTATAGTACACATCCCTTGTAAATGTAAAAAATATAAGAATTAATATTAATTTAGAAGTTATTTAATCGCTTTTTATGTTGTTTATTTAACATATTCTACTAGTATATTTTGTAAAGATTCAGCCATACCCAATACCTTTAATTATACTTACAATTGATTTATTAATATCTATTCTTTGTAGTAATAATACTGATAAAGATTATTGCAAGTATAAGTATATACATTGAACTATTCCTGCATATTTTGTATACAAAATATCTATATCTAACATTTACACTAGGTTCCCTCTGCCTACCCTGTCGTGTAAGGGATACAGTGTGAAGCAAGGAAATTAATTATTAAAATTCAAATAGGGTAACAATATATTTTATATTTTGTTTTTTCAACAATTTACCTTTCCCAAGCCTACTGCTACTGAAGAAAGTCCCATAAGTGCTCCATTTTTTACATTTGGGTTCGTAGAAGACATGAGGTCTTGACCAAGAATACGAATGAGACGTTTGATTTGATTAGTGTTGTTTGCATCACTAAAATCTTTTACCATTCTGCGAACAAAATGTATAATGCTGATCATTTGCAAATAATTTAAAATGTGAATATTTTTAGTAACATACGAAAATAATTTGAAAAAGTATTAGCGAAGACCGACGTACTTTTCAATCTCAACACCAGCAAACTTTCTTTTATCATAGAACTTGTCGCAGAGACCACGCACGCATGCAGAACTGAGCGGGGCGTAATCACGTTCTGCCATTCTTATTATATTTATAAGTTTTCATGTGAAATATACTTGTTTAGAAGAAGTTATTGTATTTAGATTTAGTATATAGAATGTACTCTGTGTTTACTTCAATGCCCACAATTTAGCTTAATTGTCAATGAAATGTCATTTTGACAGTCATAAAACCAAATATGATGGCAATCTCATGTTTAAAAACCTGACTCGAAAGTGATCAAGTAAATTAGAAAGAATAATATCGTCGCCAAATATTTTTTTCACATTATCTTAATTAAAATTAAATAATAATTTAATTTTAAGTATAACATATTTTTTTGCAAGTCTAAATGATTGTATGAAATCTTCATCGAATACATTTTAACAATATATTAATTAAATTCAATTTTAATAATTTGATTTGCGTTATGTTTAAGTTTTTCACATTTTGACGATGATAAAAACCAACAAAAATTTAAAGTATCGAAATATGTGTATATGTGTTTTTTTCAAGTGTTGACTAGTACTAGTAGTCGTACTCGCATCTGACGTATTTAGTCGAGTGCTTCATAATCGATATCTTTTGACGTAAATAAATATAAAATTCAAGCTGCGGTCACGCACGGCCGTTTTTGTCTTACTCTGCCACTCAATTATAGTTTATACGGTCATGTTTTTTGATTATCTCGGCGGTGTTATTCTAAAAAAAATTATTCGTAGAATATTCAATGTCCTTAAATTTTAGAACGAAAATTTCGTGGTCTGGGCTAGAATTTTCACGTAACTTATTTAGTGTAGAACTTTCAAGATGCCTGTGACTCTAGTAGACAGGTTGCCCTTGCCGAATCTCAAGGTGTACACGGCGGGTAGTGTTTTACTATTGTCTATAGCTGTGTATTTTGCTGTGAACGTAACGAGTGATCCCAATTGGAGGGCCAATGCAACCCTTCAGAGGCAGGAGCCGGGCGCTGGTGGCTCGGAGGGCAATGCAGCAAAGATGGTACAGCCACTGGACGCCCCTACTGAACTCTTGAATAATGCAACGAAAAATGTCACTGATCAGTTTATTGAAGTAATGACCTTTATGATGCAGGAGCCACTGTGCATGTGGGTATGTATTACCACAAAATTATATGTTTCTTACTGATACAATAATTCTCATTCATGTTATCTGGTAAGAAAACAATAAAAATATTATATAGGCAGCTTGATTTTTTTAAAATTCAAGCTGCCTTTTTGATTTACAATATAAAAAAATATATTATATAGACATACATATAATTTATAGTTTACTCTAAATATAAATTATTGAAAGGAAACACAAACAATTTTTGATAAAAATTACAGTAAAACTAGATACTTAATTGATCAATTTTTAATTAATTTCAAAATTGTAAATAATTAAAGTAATATATTATGATAGCAAGTGTGGCGCCGCACCAGTATTTAACTGTAAAAGGATTTGTTATGGGATTGTTGATTTGTACCACTCAACACATCATTGTTTGGTACTTGGGAATGGAGGGTGTAAATACAAAAATCCCTTTGCCTACCTTATTTTACGCAGAATACAGAATAAAGCTAAAATAATAATTATAAATTATTTAAAAAAGTTAGGATTTTTCTTTAATACAAAATATCAATCATTCATTACTTATATTATTACAAGGAAAAATATACATGATTGATGATAAATTTACTTTGAAGTTTGATTTTTGTTGCCATTCAAAATATATGTCAGTTTGTCCTTAGACAATATTCTAATTAATTGAGAGAGTTAACCTTAATAAACACATTAACATTTGCTGTTATAATGTTTATGTGGAGCACACTTAGATTTAAATACAATAGATATACTGAATTGGATATAATTACAATAAATTAAGTACATTAGAGCTATTAAGTAATAAATCAATTTGAGGCCAAATGTGATGTAGGGGCAGAAGTGTGCAACTGTAAAAGTGAGAGGTTGCGAGTTTGATTTCCACTGTAGGAAATGAAACTTTTCATATTTTCACTTGCTTTGGTAATGAAGCAAAGCAGGGCATGGGGAACCTGAATGTCTAAACACTAGTTTCCCAGGTTTCCTCTGTGTCTATGTACAGGTTACAGTGAAAAGAAAAAAAAACTTTTCCTTGCTTTGAGGGAATTAAGGGTGATGTCTTGAATTCAGGCAGAAAAAAAATTGAGAATCTTGAATTCAGGTCTCTCGTTTTTCTCTTCTCATTTGAAAGTCAAAATATCTTTATTCCATAAAAATGCTTAACATTTACTTGGACATGTCATAAAAGTACAAAAAAATAAAACTTGAAAAAAGCCCGTATATAAGCCCAAAAAGATGAGCTCATGAGAAGATCCAGGCAAAGAAACTCACGGCCACTCTTTTTAACTGCCAATATTTGTTACAAATTACAATAACAATTTTAACTTAGAAATAGAGCAACTCATTTCCAAACATCTTTATCGCGAACTTAATCTTTAACAGAGTAATATGCTTTTTGGCAGAGCCTGTGCTTAACCACTTTTTTAAAGGCAAATGAGCCAACATGAGTGGCTGAACTCAACGCCGTGCTTTCTTCTCTTACCATAGTGTTCAAATTAAAATAATTAATGTTCCCGAATGAGAACGAACCCACAGCCGTTGCGTTTACATTCATGCGCTGTGCCATTGCGCCACAACAGTCGATGTTAATATTTGTGGCTAACACAGCGGGAAAACAACTTCGGAGTGGAAAATTTTATCCTTCTCTGTGCAATAAAATTCGGTTTGTCACTAAGTTATTTGTCTATCTGTAGTTCCATCAGTAGTTTCCATCCACAGTTGATGTTACGTGTAAATAATAAAAAAATAAAAGCGGGTTAATAAAAGGATGTCTCGAAAAAATATTAATACTAATATAACTTGTCTTAGTTGAATGAATTTATTTTAACAATATTACTTCGGAGGCCGTCGTGGGACACATGCAACTGTATATGCCGCAGGTGGTGAGTTAATGAAATATTCAATATTTTATTTCCTCGCTCTGGCAACAAAGAAGAGGGGGCCGTTAAGTTCCACCACTCAACACAAAATACCTCAAGAAGTCAGCTGAAAATGGGGAACCGAGTGTCTTAACACTAGGTTTCCTCTGTTTACTCCGCTTAGTGCGGGAGACAGCGTGAAGCTAAAAAAACTTATTAAGTAATTTGAATTAATTTTGAATTCCACACAAGGTAAATAGACGGCAATTGGAAATTGACGATGTAAACAATGCTCTTTCTAGGATATTACACCGGTGTAGTGCTAATAACTTGCTTTAAAATAGTAGTAAAACTAAATATATCAGGTTCTTTACTAAGAATGTGCAACAAGTAGAAACCAGGGTTTTGATGAACAATAAGGAACTTAAAGTAGTTAATGAAACTGTTTTCTTAGGTATAACGTTAGATGCTAAGTTACAATGGGGTCCGCATATAGAAACTTTATCTAGTAGACTTAGTTCGGCAGCGTATGCTGTCCGTAAGATTCATCAACTGACCGATGTTGACACCGCGCGTTTAGTATACTTCAGCTATTTTCATAGCATTATGTCTTACGGCCTATTACTTTGGGGCAGTGCCGCTGACATAGATACTATTTTTGTGCTCCAAAAACGGGCTGTCCGAGCAGTCTATAAAATGGGTCCACGGGAGTCACTAAGGAATAAATTCAAACACTTTAACATCCTCACACTACACTCCCAATATATTTACGACAACTTAGTATATGTGCATAAAAATATTAATAAATTTAATAAAAACAGTGACCTTGCTGTGCCCTTCTCTAGGCTCCATAAAGTGTCTCACTCATTCGTAGGTCAAAGTATACACTTTTATAACAAACTTCCAAACGACGTGGTTAATTTATCACTGAACAAATTTAAAAAAGTGGTAAAGCACAGGCCCTGCCAAAAAGCATATTACTCTGTTAAAGATTATGTTCGCGATAAAGATGTTTGGAAATGAGTTGCTCTATTTCTAAGTTGAAATTGTTAATTGTAATTTGTAACAAATATTGGCAATTAAAAAAAGTGACCATGAGTTTCTTTGACTGTATCTTCTCATGAGCTCAACCATTTGAACGGGCTTTTTTCAAGTCAAAATTGCACATTTTTTTTGGTTATTTTGTTTTGCATTTTTGTTTTCTACTTTTATGACATGTCCAAGTAAATGTTAAGCATTTTTATGGAATAAAGATATTTTGACTTTGACTTTGAAGTACATTTATCGTAACTTTTTATATGTGTAATGTAAACTTCATTACTCTTTTTTGAGAAAACGTAGTAAGAAAAATTGAAAGTAGCGAGATTTGAACTCGAGCCTTATGGAAACCGCCCAAGCGCTTCAAACTCTGCTACATATAAATTTTCAAATGCCGCCGTTACCTAAAACATTTTTTTTTTCCTTTTTTAAGTGTGTAAAAACAACACTTGAAAAATATTAAAATGATGTGTAGCCTTTTTTGTTCGTATTTGGTACACGGTTCGAATTAATGGAGCGATTCAAAAGGATCCGTCGTCGCCGTCGATTGCGGTAATCGCGAAGTTTCGCGACGAGCCGGCCCGTTATGTCCGAATACGCCATTCGGAACGTGTTGAAAATTAACTGTTAATTTATAGTATTAAAAGAGAAAAGTTACTGTTTTCTTATTAATATTTATTTTAATGATTCTATATATTAAGTAAGTTTGTAGCCGTGTAGGCAGACACTGATGGACGATTCCCACTCGGAGTAATGAACTGTTTTCATTTCTTCGCTCTGGTAATAAGACAAACAGCGGCGATGAGTTCTTTCCATTTCAAGTCTTATAGTCCGGTCCGGTTGCGGGCGAGGTTCAGTAATGTTTTTAAAATTGTTAGATATTGTTATAAGAACACGATAGTACCTAATTCAGAGTGGAAAATAAATAATTTAGTGGAATAAACAATTTAGTGGATCGAGCGGACGAAGCCACGAGTAGCTAGTATAATATACACTTTGTATTAGATTTTATTGTGGGAACGACTGTAAGGTTAATAGGCCTGTACATTTAGCTGACTATCTGCTGACTCACATTACTAAGTCGAAGGTCGCAGGATCGACACTCGCGTAGCACAAATATTTGTCTACTTTATCTATTTATTTATATACTTTTTGTCTATATTTTTGTAAATATGTGGAATGTAGATCTATGTATGTAATTATTAAAAAAAATATACGAACAGCAAGACCGTGTTTCAGTAAGGCTACCCGCCAAGGTTTCGCCGGTGAATGCATAATTTATTTCCAAAAAAGATAATGTAATTTAACAATTATATATAAGTATGTAAATGGCTCTTTTTTTAGTTATTTGTATTAATATGATAAATAAGTAGCTTTGCGCATTTCCCCGCGTATCAGGCTGCACCGAGGGAACTTATTGTTAAGTACTGCGTCCCTCAAACACCGCTTTATTTTGGAGACATTGTGCGGTGAGTGGTGGTGAATTTGTTCATAGTAGATAACTAGTGCATTTCCATTCGGAGAAATGAAATATTATTTATTAATTAATTTATTATTATCATTTATTAATTTATTTATTAGAGCGAATCCTTCTTCACCTTACTACCAGAAGCTGATAAGACACAGCGTTGACTTCCTCCACTCATCACCCAATGCTCCGAAAATTCGGCAAAAAGTGTCTGAACACAAGTTTCCCTCTGCCTACTCTGTTATATGCTATTATAAACAATGGACTAAACAGGTATTATTATTGGAGTGGTTTGAATAGTAAAATCGACATCAATTCACGATTCATTCACAAGCACTCAGCTGGCTCGTCGATATTTAAATGGTAACCTTTCTGCAGTGGAAGGACATAGAGGCTCAGCTTTAGAGTGTGCACAGTGTACATAGAGCACAGGCCATTAACTTCTGTGCTACTGTGCTATATGCGGGATACAGCGTGAAGCTGCAAAAATATTGACTAAACAAATCTGTCCCCACCATTTTAATATATTGAAACTGTAAAACTGTCTGCAACTCAACACGCAATGCCTCCAGAATTCGGCAGAAAGTGGGGAACGGATTGTCTTAACACTAGGTTCCCTCTGCTTACCCTGCTGTGTGCGGGAAACAGCGTGAAGCTTCACATTAAAGAGCGGCAGGGTGATCGCTTACTATTACAGATCACCCGAATGCTTGTTTGCTAACAGAATAAATGATGTCACGCAATATGTGACACTATCTTTTCTTTCTATATTATAAACAATAAACCAAAATGCATGAACCGCGAAGATAAAAAAACTCGTTTCCACCAGATATCGCAGTTCTGAACGGTTCAATGTAGAACGCATCACTACCGTATTAACTTGTTTTGTTGAACGATAGATTCGTTATCAGTTTATATAACTATATTTATGTATGCGGTTACTTATGATTTATTTATGATATTAGTTCTTTATTGTAGACAGACGGAACCTTGTGTTCAGATACTTCAGTGTGTGTGTGTGTGTGTGTGTGTGAGTGGCGGAACTCATCACCGCGCTGTTGCCCTTGTGTCGTGACCCCTAAACTCAATTTTTAGTGGAATTTGTAATTCCAATTTCACGATTGCATGTTAACGGCTTAAATAATCTTATTTTATTATATTATGTTTTTGTATCCGACCCATAATGATGTTCCGGAGACGCGACGGTACAACACTTAACACTGAAACGGTCATTCCTCCTTTGTTTTTATATTATGTGTTTTTTTTAATTAATCCTACTTTAGGGTGTAATTATTAAACTTTCAGGCAGCCTCACGCTTTTTCACGCACAGCAGGGTAGGTTAAGTTCCCTCTACCTAATATTAAATTAAAAGATTATTGCGGTCAATGCCTTATCCCAAGTCTTGCAACAAGGAAGTATTGAGAATGTGAAAGCAGCTCGCAACGAGTAAACGCGGCTTAAGAACTAAATAATCAACGTCAACATTATCTAATGATTTTATTTTCTCCTTTTTTTTTCGTAGTTATACTATACGTATATTATGTTATAACTTAAGCTGAAATATTTGTTTGATTGAACGCGCTAATCTCCGGAACTACTGGTTTTGTTGTTTGAAACGTTTTGTTGTTTCCATATGACCATGCGAAGGAAGCCCCAAGTAAAAGCTAATTATTTATATGTCCGTGTAAATAGGAAACCCTACCCCATGGGTTCCCACTACCTAGTCTGATATGTGCAAGATACCTACTATAACAATAATCATAATCCTGTAATATATGGGGTCAACACCCCCCAGCTCTAAACTACGCTTAACCTTTATTTTCGGGAGTTAACACTTTTCATCCCGCCGTGTTCTGTGCGGTATGCGCCAACATCATTACTATATCTATTTTTCTAAAAATAAATCCCAAGACTGTTCTGTTGTGATGTTATTATACACAAAGCACATATATAAATGTATATGAACACGTGTGGGCTCGCCTCACTAATTGTTTTGAAATTACGTTACAATTTCCTTTAGCCTTACGGCTTGTAGCAAAAACCCAGTGTTCATTATTAAATATAAAAAAATTAATGTAGTTGGATTTGAACCGTGCTCCTCTTGGTGTTCATTTGTTAATTAGTAAAAGCGAAAGTGAAAGTCCCGATATGTTCAACTTTTTATAAGTTTATTTTCTCGCTCTGTTAACAAGTGAGGAACGGAATTTGTTATTGCTAGGTTCCCTGTTCCTATTTGCGGATAATACTGTAAAGCTTATAAAATATTTAATTTAACAAACAGAGTTTGTATCATTTCAAGTCTGTACTGTAGCTGTTTAAGGTATAAGGCTGGAACGCGGTGTGTTAAACATTCATATAAATAAATAATAATGCAAATACAACAGTCGGCTTCAAGGGTAGCAATACACTTTGGAGGCCGTTCGGTTTCACGATCAGAACACAAGTATTTATTATAAACAATTTTGTTTTTCTTTTTCACAAAAACTTTTATTTAGTTCCGTGAACTTTTATTTGGGGTGTATATTAATTTATTTATAAACAATTATGTTTTTATAAGGAAACGTAATATGCTTTAAAACAATTAAAAAATGTTGCGAAAATATAAAAAATACAACTAAAATATGTGTACATATTATGTACAATTGGGATGGGTCAAAAAAATGACCGCGGAAAATATATATACCTATGTCTATTAAAAAGGCATCTCTTAATTTTTATATTCTAAGGTGTCGTCTTATCGCGATTTCTGTTTTCCCATATAAATAATAAGGAAATTTTGTTGCTATTAAAGGCCTTGCTGGTTTAAAAATGGCTATTATTAGTATAATAACCAATATACGAGGTGTGTTCAAAAAGTAAGGTGACTTTTCAAATTTGGCGGGCAACGTACTTTCGATTATCGATTTTTTTATTTTGTTATGTTGGTACACTCTTCCCGAACATCTGTACCAAGTTTCA
>DWNA01001321.1:0-15257 GCA_018249835.1 Heliconius besckei | reverse complement strand
TTGCTTAATGCATACATGGCGCGCGCCGATATAGATTTGTATACATTTACAAAAATTAGATGATTTCTATAATTTGATATTCATCCTTATGAAAATAAATATAATAGTCACTTTTAGCATTTCATCTTGATGGAAATTATAGTTTACTGTATAACATTCTAATAAATTGTCGAAAGGTCACTCACTCATCACGAAATCTCAGAAAGTACATGTGTTAGGAATCTCAAATTTTGCATAGGAGTTACTTGTAGGACGTAGGTAAGCTAAGACAGGAATTTGCAATATTCGACTTCTAAGGGGTTCTTTTTGGGGTTGAAAGTTTGTAAGAAAATTCGTTACTACAAATGCTTGGAGTCTCATATTTTGCATAGACGTCACTAATAGGACGTAGGTACTCATGGAGACAGAAATTAATAATAACGTCGTTTATGCAGGCGAAGCCGCAGGCGGGCCGCTAGTAATATATATAAACTAGTAGGTGCACACAACTTCGTTTGGTATCTGATTTACATTTACCATCCGTAGTCATCGAAATTTTGTGCAGATATTAGTGTAAATAGAAAATAATTTTGGCCCGGTCTAACTGCGACTCAATAGCGTTGATTTAAAAAATAATAATATACGGAAATAAATAAATCTTCACATGATCTAATATCTAGATAGTATTCAAATCTTTAAAAATACAAAGATTAATAATTTAAGAATATTTCATTGACATGCATTTTAAGTACCATACTTACAATATATACTTACTTTTCTTATTTAAGAGGAACCACTCCTTTCACCCCCACTCTCATGTATGTTCAACGATATTGACTAGTTCAACTTATTTGTGACTTTTTGGAAGAAATCGAATTCTTGAAGAAAATAATAAATACAGCCCGGCCAGGATCTGTGCTTTACAGTATGAGTTTTTCTTAATATAGTTTAATAATATACCTTTCGCATCAAACAATAAATAGTTTCAAACTATCGAAACAAAAATCCGTGTAGTACCTGTATACTAGCTTACTAAGTAGCATTTATAGGAATGTGAGGCCAGTCGAGGCGCAGGGGCACAAGTGTGTGACTGCGAAGGTGAGTGTTGTGAGTTCGCTTCGATCCCCACTCAAGGAAATGAAACATTTCGCTTTGGTGTGGAGCCAAAGCGCGGCGTAGTGTTCCGCAACACGCAATACCTCCTGAATTAAGCGGAAAGTGGGTAACGGAGTGTCTTAACACTAGATTCCTTCTGCCTACCCTGCCGTGTGCGGGATACAACGTGAAATTGATTTAATTTATAGGAATATATGGTGTTTTATATATTTCTGTGACAATGATTATTAGGATCTAGGTCTACGAGGCAAGTCGAGGTTGCATGACACAATTCTAACGTGTAATCATCTCACAAGGACTGCGCGAACGACTACATTTACGTATTTCCCAATATGTCAATGATTTGCAATATCAAAGGTAGCTTATATGGTACAGTGGAAGTGATATGCATGTTATTTTGTCAATAAAATTAATATATTAATATGTAAATTAATTTATTTGATGAAGGTTGTTTTTTATGTAAAACATTATGACTATTTGACTACTGCAGTTTTTTTATTTTCTAAACTACTTGTTTAAGGCATAAATATGATTATTATTATGTTAGGTTGATGACTTGTTAGAAATAACGATTTAATAAAATTAATATTAAAAAAAATGAAAAAAATTGACAATTACAAGTCTATTAATTAATTCTTAGTTTTGCTAGTTTTGTAAAAAAAACAATATAGTGCATACCACTTCTAAGTGATTACTTGTCTTATTAAAGTTTAAGTTAAAATTCGGAAAAACTCAAATTCTACTCAAAAAAATAATAATCTTATTAAATGCATACAAAAAATAAACATATTAATTATTTTATATTTTTTGCTCGTACTTAATTAAATCCGGTATTGTTTTTTTTATGTACAAAAATAATTTCAAATTAAGTTTTAAACGTAAACGTGTCTATTGCTTTTCGGAATTGTTGAATAAAGTTTATAAAATATTTAAACTTTCAATAAAAAAAAATCAGCTTCACGCTGTATCCCGCATAAAGCAGAGTTGGCAGAGGGTACGTAGACTACCTAGTGCTAAGAATGGAGGAGGCATTGCGTGTAGAGTGGCAGAACCCTACGCCGCGCTTTGCTTCGACACCAGAGCGAAGAAATAGAAATATAAACGTAATTAATATTTCACTTCCTCAAGTGGGTATCGACCCCACAGCAGTCACGTCCTTGTACCGCTGCGCCACGACGGACTAAAATTTTAAGTTTGATAGAAAATATCTATCAAACTTAAAATTTTATGCTTTAAGTTCGCAGCAACTCAAAGTACCAGATTGGGTATAATAAATAATATTATTATTTATAAAATAATGTTTATATTACTAGATAATAATTTAATAATTCCATGACTGCTATAGAATGAAAAGGGACGAGTCAGATTCAAAATCTTGAGGGAGATATGAAAAAATCTTACGGTTACCAACACTAACAGAAAAGCGTCATACAGCAAAAAAATAAAATACGTAATAACAAATTGTACCTTTAAGATTACGTATGTACCCACATTTAGTATATATGTTTACTATTTATTCATAAAAAGGTGTTTGCGTCATTCATCGTTTATTAGTATTAATTTTAATGGTCGGCCAATGTGTCAATAAACTAGTTTTTAAAATATAGATGGCGTGCTTGTAATAGATGTTTATTAATAATAAAAGAAAAGTTGCCGAGGCAGTTGCACAGCGTTAGACAGTTAACGCGATAGTTGTGGGTTCGATCGAGCGAATATTTGTATTATTCTTTTCCTCGCTCAGTTGTTCTCATAAATAATTATTTACAAGGGTATCAAATTATCTAAAGTATTATAAAAAATACTTATATGATATGGAAATCTTATAGTTTTAGAAAATTGCTTTTACATAAATATTTTTGATGTATTTTTTTTTATTCAACATTAAAAAATATTATAAGAATACGTATATATTGTGTTACTAAAGACCCACCCGCTGCTTCACACTTGAAAAAACACTGTTATTTTGAATTCAGACACATTTTAATTTTATTTATATAAAAAAATCATATATATCATCTTTACGCTGTATCCCGCACATAAATTGCGTGTTGCGTGGCAGAAGTCAACGCCGCCTTTGCCTAGACACCAGAGCGAAGAAATGGAAAGAGCAGCCTTGAGTCCCGAAAGTAGGGAAAGGGTTATTTTAACACTAGATTCCCTCTGCCTACCATACTATATTAATATGCGGAACAAATGTGAAGTTAAAAAAATCGAATTAAGAAACATTATAAATTTATTTATAATTCTCACCGATTGAATTCAATCTATTAATATGTATTGAATATTTATATCAATCACTCTAGAACTAATGAAAATTGACAAGTCGTACAAAAAAGGATAAATAATAAAAAAAAACAAACACAATATTTTGTAAAATACTTTATTAAAATAATAAATAAAGGTTGCAAAACAGTGAATTCGCAGCAAATATTTGAGCATAGTGTTCCGCCCAAAGCAACCGTTCGCCGTTCACACACCAACATGTAATACAAAATTACATTAGACAAAATAAAATACAAAAAAAATCCCGGTGATGAAATAATTAATATCTTACATAACTAACCCTTCCTTGATTCTTGATGGTAAGCCCCCGGATATTAACATAATATATTATTAATAACATAAAATAAATATTATTAATAATATTTACATGGAAATCTGGTTAAGAGGGAGACTGCCTTTGTTAACGGGATTTTTCGAACCTGCTTAAATAACATTTGATTTCTAGGATTTTTTGATGTTTAACCTCTATAATTGCGATAAGAGACACATTTTATAATTTTGTGACAAGTTTCTACACATTTAACTCACTTGAAAAGGTACCTCCTTGGTCATTTGGTACATATTTCATTACTTTCTGTTATTTCATATATAATTATTATTGAAATTAAATTATTTGCACTAGTGGCAGCTCAACTCATTAGTAAGAATCATGTGTTTCACAATTTATTGCAAAATAAATACTGATAGTTCAAGGATCAATACGGGGTTATAATACGATCATTTCTTATATAATACAATATTTAAAATAATTTTACTATAAATGCTTGAGCATGGAAAAATAATTGAAATCAATGACACTGGATGCGAATAAACATAATGTGGTAACAATGTTATTTTAATATATAATATTCCACGAATATTTACAGAAAAAAGATATTTCTGTATAAGAGCCATCCATAAGGAACGTCACGCAATTTTCATAATATTTCGATCCCTTTCCCGTTCTTATCGCAGCTGGTCGTTTTGGTGGGACAACTTATACTATAACGTCACATATTTGACACATTGTAATTATTAAATTGAAATAGCCAGAATTATGTTTGTATACTATATTTTGATAGTAAATAACAATATAAATTATAATATACATACGAAATTTAAGACCCATGCCAAATCTTATCACACTCCTGGATGACTCTGTATCATTAATTCACAATGTTATACAGAAATATTTATTAAATATAACGAATGTAAGTAGACTCCTCCATTGTATGTACAATAACATACTAACGACATTCCGCTTTTTTCTAATTTTATACATTAAAGAAAAAATATGACTAATCTCCGAAACCGATAACATTTACAAAATAACTATTCATTTAACATTTTATAGTCTAGTAAATAGTTTTTGTACCTAAAAATAATGTAAGGCATTCGATGATACAAATTACAAGGTCGAGTGGGACGTTGTGCTAATATCTATATTTATTGTATTTATATACAATTGAATATAATAGTGAATACGAGTAATTTTAATGATTGTTCATTAAAATAACTACATAAAGAATTAATATAAAATAATACAAAGATTTTTAAATAAGATAACAAAATTATCAAGAGGACATTTTTTACCCCAAAAAAATCGTATAGTAGAATTAAGAGACACGAATTCGTTTCATATTGAATGCTATTTCTATTTCTAGCACCTATTACCATTATGCTTAATTAAAACTATAACACAATGAGGCGACATAAAGAAGGAAGTGTATTGGTATATATTTTTTAAATCAATTCCATGTAGAACGTGACGTCATTGGACTTTTTCTACAAAAATGTATGATAAAAACAATTAATTCTGAATTCCTCTCTTTTATATTTTTATATTGAGTATAAAAAAAATCATGTCAGTTGAAATTCATAAAAAAATATTTGAATATCGTAAATAGAACAGTTTACAATATTACCTACATACATACAAATGTTTAATATGAAAATATATTCGCGAATAATTTATTGAAACACAATAAGGAAATTATAAATACATACTTATTAAAGACGTCGTTAAAATGATAATGTTAAAGAAAATCAATAATTATATTTGGTTAAACATTTCCTCCATATTAATTAACTCTATTGAAATAGATATTTCAAATTGTTCATCATCGACGTAGCGTATATTATATATATTCAATATAGTAAATAAGGTACACGACCATTTCGTTTTAATTAAATGTTAATCGAAAAATAAATAAAGCACAAGTTGGAAGGGCGTGACGTGACATAGTCCATTTACCTATGTTATAACCCTATAGTTGTAAAGTGAACACACACATGGAAAAAGGTCGCAAAATACGTCGCAAAATTCCAATTTCGAAACAGAAAGAACAACACTAAATACATTTTTTTTCCTCATGAAAATCTCAACAATTTTAAAATAAAGAAATGTTAACAATATTTATAAATATAAAAGTTTTAGCATTGTACATTTCTTAATTCCGCTTAAAGAGTTTCATGAATGAACCTTTATCCATGCGCGGGCCCTGGCGGCTACGAGAGCGGGCGGCGGCGCACGAAGGCGGCGGCGGCGGACGACGCGTAGGAGTTCGGCACGGAGCCCGCCTCGTGCTTGTAGCCGGCCTGGCCCGTCAGCGGGCTGTCCTCCATCACCGTCTGTAAACAACACGCGGGATAAATGCAGTGTTAGCTCTGTATTAAGTTTCGCCACTCAACACGCTATGTCACGTATATTGGACGGAAAATGGGCAACGGAGAGTCTTAACACAATTCACCCTTGCATAACCTTCGATTCGATATAGCGTGAAGCTAAAAGACAATTACAATCCCTGAGGCGTTAAAATGACATTGCTTTGGTTGGTTAAGCTTGTTCTCGATACAATGCGATAGTTTGTATATCGTAATTGACGAATTATTCCAATTTCCCTTCTCCAAAACAAAGGATGGCGTTGAGTTCCGCTTAGCTAACAATGTCTCTAATTTAGGCAGGTGGAGAATGGACTTTACCTACCCTAAATCATAAAACTGAGTATACAAATGACTATCATTGCAATAATGTAAAAATGGTAAAAGGCACTTTATAGTACCTACCTACATTTAAATATTTTATATATAATTTTTGTGTAATATGTATATTAATTTCCTCATTAATCTTTATCAACCATTATGGTTATTAAGCCTTCAGTGGAAGTACCTTGAACGCTAACTATAAAATAACTAGTTATATAATATAATGAGTTTATAAAAATATATATCTTATATATATTATAAAAATATATAACAAGATGGATTAAAAAAAAACAGTAATTACATTTAAATATATTGAATGCGAAAACAAATCAAACATGAATAGGTCTATTTGCATTGTCGATTTAGCAATGAATATTCATTATTTTATAACACGCTTTATTTCTGTTTACACCGTTTAATAAATTTAAATTTGAAACATACAAAAGCAATTTACAATCTTACTTAAAATAAAATGTGATATAGATAAAGAAGAGATTTCTTTCTTTTGAATCCGCCTTTTGTTGTTGTTGTTGTTGTTTATTGTTGTTTGGCGCAATGTCTGACTGTAAACGCGAGCGCTGTGGGTTGTATTCCCACTTGGGGAAAATAATTATTTTCATTAATTGTTCGCTCTGGTAACAAGACAAAGTGCGTCGTTCAGCTCTACCACTCAACACACAATATTTCAAAAATTGGTCGAAAAGTAACGACCGTAGTGTTTTAGCACTAGGTTCTCTCTGCCTATCCTGCTACGTTCAGAATAAAGCGTGAAGCTAATATTTCAAATGAGTCCTAATACGACAGCGAAGGCGACACTTACCATACAAAGGCCATTAGTCTTGGATTTCCTTTCAGCCTTGTTATATCTCGCTTTGTAGAAGTCACTGAACAGGAATAAGAACAGGAACCCATGCATGGCGATCCAATACACGAACACGCGCGGGTACTGACAAGACGGCCGGAACAACACTTGCAATTGATGACTGAAGATCAGCACGAATTGTACCTGTATTGAAACAAACATATATATAAAGTCCACATAATATATAATAACTAGGAATAGCTTTAGAAATATCATCAATTTATTCTATTCTAGATCGTACTTTGAAGGCGGCATAAGTAGAATAATTACAAAATGTGTATGTCGGTACACACTCGCACGATAAATCCATGAAATACTTATAAGTTTCTAATTTTCGACTCTAACTTAGAAGAGGCCAGTTGTGGAACGGGGTACAAAGTGTAACTGTAAGCGCGGAAGGTTATGGGCTCAATTACCACTCGAGGAAATGAAATATTTAATAAAAATATTGAGTAATATTTCTTTTTATTACCAAACGTATGATGTATAGACGACAACTTTACACTGAAATATATAATTATAGTACGTCACTAATTTTTGACACAACTATGTCTAGTAAACGTCACGTCACAAATTTTATTTACTATGTAGATCATAACAATATAATATGATGTTCGTGATTTTTCAATAGAACGCAATTGGGTTTCAATCTTTACACATATATTTCTGCATGGCCAAACACATATCATTGACCCTGAATAGAAACGAACGAGTTACCTTCAATGCTTCAATTCGCAAAATATACGTTATATTTTTCAATGTGCTTGTCGATACAAGGTTAAAATTGAAATTAAATATTTGCATTTCCAAGAATTTGGTGATTTTAAAACTAACAAACTTGACTAAAGTACATAATTATTATTACATAACAAGGTTAGATTTATTTAATAAATTATACAATCGTATTTAATTAACACATAGTAGCAGGTTTTTTGTGTTTCTCTTCTACAACGTAATTACGCATTATTTGCATTGTTATAACTTTTTTTTAGCGTCGCGCTGTATCACGCACACAGCTAGCTAGGCAGAGGGAACTTAGTGTTAAGACAATCCGTTCCCCATTTGCATGTTGAGTGTTGAGTTGATTGCGTGTTGAGTGGCGGCACTCGACGCCGCACTTTGGCTCGAAACGGAAAAAAATAATGTAAAAAATCGAAATATTAAATATTAAATTTCCTCGAATGAGAATCGATACCCACAACGGGTTTTTCGCAAATTTCGCGTTTACAGTTACACTTTGTAGACTTGCGCCACGACTGGCCTCCCTATATAATTGAACTCAAAATTTAATAAATACCAGAGTAAGCAAAATTTAATTAAATTTCGAACAAAAAACATTTTATATTATGAGCAACAAACCTTAGACGTGTTTGATATTATTAATAATAAATGTTATTAAAATTACACTAGCACAATTTTATATAAACAGTTTTTTATTTCAAGTGATTGACAATCAACTCATTTATATTGATTAATCTATAGTGGATTTGCCCTTGATTACACCAAAGATCACACATAATTGTTCCGTATAAAAAACAGAGAACCAGTAAATTATTCTTCAATAATTTATAAACACACTATATAAATTATTAAAGAACTGAGGAGAAAGAGGAACTAGCTAGATCTTATGCCAAAACTACGCATCTGCGAAAATTATGTGATAAAACATGTTCAGTTGTTTCATGAAGCGAGCAAAATTAAATGAAATTTATATAAAAATTAAATTACAAAATATTAAATGTATAATAACAGTATAGATAACCATACTAAAATAACCAATCTTTCGTAAATACATAAAAAAAGCGGGCGAATCTTTCATTATATTCATGAGCAAGTAAATGATTTACTTGCTATTGGTCACAGTAAACGTGGATTTAACTAACATTCCATGAAGTCATATGTATGACGAGTCCCAATAAAACTGACATTTATTGCAAAATATATGTATGTACATATATTAGACAATCGTCGAAGGAAAATTAATTAAATATTACTATGCCAACCATTTTTTACACTAAGACTTTGCTTAATAGTTTACTTTTATCACAATTGCAAGATGCATATCTGAAAATTATAATCATTTATGTTAATTGTCTGTGCGTCGAGAAGTTACGATCAGATTTACAATGGACTTAATAAACTACCTTCTTGTGCGTAATCAAGTATTATTTAAACAAGTTTCAAAATATTTTATGAAATGAATACTGCATTTTACAATGTATTTACGTAATAGATAGCCAAACGTGGCCAAAGCCAAATTCCTACTCGAACTCCACTTCAGTGGGAAGTGGGGAACGGATGTATTAATGGGAACGGAGTGTTTTAAAACCATGTTCCCAGGTTCCCTCGTGAAGCTAAAAAAAAACGTAAATAGAAAATAATTTACATGTGTCTGATGTGTGTACATACATAAACAAAGTTAAAAAGACCTAAGAACACTTCTTTTCTTTATTAATACTCAAATAGATTTGTAGCAAGATTGGCTTGGCTTACCATCTGGAAGGCTGTGAGGTACTTCTTCCACCAAATATATTTCTGATATTTGGGTCCCATCGCCGATACCATGTAATAGAAGTACATCACGATGTGGACAAACGTATTCAGCAGAGCGAAGAAGGTACTGTGACCACCTACGACAAAATAAAGGTATATTACATACATGACCGATGATTATGTGTATTGGATTGTTATATTCTTTTTGGCACAAAAAAAAAAACATGTCGAAGTATAAAATGAAAAGGTTAGTTGACAAGGGTGGTTTTATTTTGAAAATAAATCTCTTCAAGTCAACCAGTGGAAGTGGATGTCTAACAAGCAGCGGGGTACAGTGCAATTAACAATACAAAAAAATAATAAACAAAAAAAAACATAAAAACATGATGTCGAGATACAAAAACACATACACAATTAAACATATATAAACTACGTATATTCTATACATATATATACATTATACTCACTAAACATGTATTGTACTTGGAAATGCATAAATCCATACTTATTTATGATATATAAATATATTTAAATTGTAATATAAAATATTTGAATTTTAATTTAAATGAGTAAAAAAAATTAGAGGTCAGTCGTGGTGCAGGGGCACAAGCGTGAACTAAGCGTGACTGTAAGCGCGACAGATTGTAGGTTCGATTCCTACTCGAGGAAATGTAATATTTAATATTTTCATTTCTTCGCAATGCCTCCAGAGTTCGGCAGAAAGTGGGAAAGGAAAAAAAGAAATAAATGCGGTAATACGTTATGAATTATGGAAACTGGTGTTTAAAGCAGAAACGGAGAAAGAAGTCTACGTCGCGTTTTAGAAAACTGTGCCAAATAATCATTTGTGATAATGCTTCATCTATAATCATGTATGTAAAACAGTCTTGGGGAAAAAAACGTTACACATGCAGACATCACTGTTTTTGCTTATTAAGTAAGACGCATTGAAAATGTTTCGCCATACCTACACGCCATTTTCATTTATCGTCCATCTCAAGCAATTGATGTCTTAATAGCTGACGTTCAAAGGTAAATTTTAATTATATGTATAAACTGGATTTATTATAATGTTATAACAAGTATAATGTACGTCATGATTTATTAAATAACAGGTTAAAGCTAGAGGCGAACAAGTATTTAAACGTGTAATTAGACGACTTTTCATGTTATTGTACTGAACTGCTAAGTCAAATTGTTATGAACTTGACATCCATGAGCCTCAGTGCCAATTATAAATAGTAAGGTATACGTATGTGCTGCAGGAAAATGGAGTGCATACCACAACAAACCATTTACATATTATTTTGCATTTAATTTCGAGACATTCCGTTTCCTGCTTCCGCCCGAATTTAAGACTCCAGACATTGCGTCTTGAGTAGCGATATTTAACGCCGCGCTATGTCTTATCAGAGAAATTAATTTAGTTAATTTTCCAGTGTGAGATCGAGTCTTCAAATATTTGTCGAATTCAGCAACGATAGAATATGTATCACAATATTGTAGAACATAGTAGAGTTCGAAAAACATTTTTATTAGCGATACATATTTAGTCAAAATCATAAAAATTGATATTTATATTAACATAACACTGACATCAACGTTATTGGAATTTGGGAAAAACTATATTATGACTAAACGATTACAAACAAGTAAATAGTTCAAATGTTGATTTTCTTTTTAGCTCAGCTAAGAAGACGTAAGTGCTAATCTATACTTATAATAACATCGTAAAGGATCAGTTTCAGTACAATAAAGATATATATGAAAAAAAAAATATTGGTGGAATTATGAAAAAAATGTGTTTCATCTGTGCGTTTATTCACGCTTATCTCAGAAACGGCTTTAATCGACAGAGTTAATTGCAGTTCCACTTCTGTATTTTGAGAAGCTTTCTCTAACATTTAGTGTCTGTTTTATTTCAATGGGTTTATAATTAAAAAAGTTATACCATTTTAAAGAATGTTGTTTGACAAAATTATGAATTGGCTTAAACTTTAATTTCAAATACGTATACGTATTGTTTTAAAAAACGAAAGTAAAACAGGTTGGTAAATTATTACAAGTGGGCGAAGCCAGGAGGAGGTCGCTAGTTAAACCTATATGTTATATACATAGTATTAGTAGGCGTTAATCGTTAAAAACGTTACCAAGAAAACTGAAACAAATATTGAATGTACGATTGCTGTGTTAAAATATTTGTACTTATTGCTTTGTGAACGAGTTTCAAATTAGCACTCTCATCTATTACGATTTATAATGGAGTATTCATACCTATATTATAAATTCGAAAGTAACTCTGTCTGTCTGTCTGTCTTTTACGCAATCAGGGCCAAACCGCTAAGTTAATTGTGATAAAATACTCATATAGAGATACTTGAGGGTCTCGGGATGAACATAAGATACTTTTTTTTCTCATATTTGTAATATTTTCGATATATAAGAATATATTAAACTAATTTATTTGACATGCAATTTAATCCGCCATGTTAATAACAATCGTCGCTACACGTTGCTAAGCAACGGCTTGCAAAG
Organism: Heliconius besckei; assembly: GCA_018249835.1. Lineage (NCBI taxonomy): Eukaryota > Metazoa > Arthropoda > Insecta > Lepidoptera > Nymphalidae > Heliconius > Heliconius besckei. The sequence continues at coordinate 3,025 of DWNA01001321.1, read as the reverse complement.
TTTGCTGTTGTAAGAAAACGTCACCCAAAGCAAGTTTGCTTAATGCATACATGGCGCGCGCCTCTATAGATTTGTATACATTAACAAAAATTAGATGATTTCTATAATTTGATATTCATCCTTATGAAAATAAATATTATAATCACTTTTAGCATTTCATCTAGATGGAAATTATAGTTTACTGTACAACATTTTAATAAATAATGAAGATGTCACTGATTCCAAATGACCTAACCTACGAGTGGTATAGTATGACCGACGCAAACGGGCAGATGACTGATGATTTTGTAAATTTTTATATATTTTCGAATTACTATTATTTTTTATGTAATTATTTGCTGCTTATAATTAATTTATCTCAGTTCGGTTACCTATACCGATGTTATACACTTAAAATATCTTAATTTTTATCATTTGGGATTTTATTTAATATTGTTCGCAAAAATTAATAATTATTTAATATAGAAAAATGTTTAGTACGCGCGCACGGCAAACTTTAGGTTCTTTTTATAATTCGTTCCGTTCCAATATCGTCTTAAAAGCAAATCTTTTTAATAATATAATTAATATAAATAAATATTAAAAGTGAAAAGAAATTTTGAAATTAGTTATTAAATATTGCTTTTATGATAAATGTTTATTATGCTATGTTATTTCACTAGAACCATATAATTAATTATTAGTGTATGTAAGTTAGTATATGCTAATAATAAATAAAATATAAGAACTAGAACCATATGATTCTTTAAAATATATAGCTGAATGAGAAAAGTGTGGATAAAGATCAAGGACCAAGTGCTCGAATACGTCAAACATGTTATTAGTGCATCGATACTGCAAATCTACTTAGAATATATTATCCATATTATTTTTTTTCAACTTCATGCTATATCCCGGCACATAGCAGGGTAATAATTTCCATTAAGACACTTCCGTTGCTCACTTTCCACCGGATCACTTTGCCTTACCGTTACCAAAGCAAGGAGATATTAAATATTTTTAACCGACTTCTGTAAGAAAAGGAGGTTATCAATGCTGGTGTATTTTTTATTTCCTTGAGTGGGAATTGAACCCACAGCGCGTAGCGTTTAACCTCGCACGCTTGTACGAGTACGCCGCGACTGGAACTTTTAAATATATAGACGTAAATAGTAATATACGTGCGTGAGTTTTAATCAAATCAATTAACAGAGTATAATAATTCATTGCAAGGATCAATTTAAAAATACGTCAATGAAGAGCAAGCATAGGTATTTTATATTAATTAAATAATATTAAAAACCAAATTACGCAAATACATATTATTAACTATATTTAATATTATGATAGTAATATTGATATATTTGAATTTATGTATATTTAACGTACCTGGAGCAAACTTAAGTCCAAACCAAACGGACATTGGCATAATCCCATGATGTATCACGTGGAGTGTTGACACATGCTCGTTCTTCTTTCGCAGCACAAAGAAGAGAGTATCGAAAAATTCCGTAAACTTGCTGAAGTAGTACCACCAACAAGTGTTCGCCATCTAAATTATATATAAATAAGTTGTAAAAATAAAGATTAAATATTAAATAAATTTATAAAAATAATATATCGATTTTAATATAGGTATAGTCGTTTATTCAGTTGAAATTGATTTTATAGCTTCTTTTAACCTTAACAATTTTTTTCATACAACAGATGAGTGTAATAAATTTTAAAGTTTGATAATTACATTACAAATTTGTTTTTGTACAAACATTAATCTTTGCAATATAATATAACTGAGTTAAAAAGGCAATCTGATTTAATACAAGAATGTGAGCAAAAAAATATAAAACGAAAACAAAAATGTTTTTCGAAGTGGAAAAATATATATAAAAAAATAATAGCACAAAAATTATACTAGACAATTACACATACACAAGTCAAGATTTTTTTACTAAAATTCAAATATTTTTACGAATGTTTGTTACTAGTAGGTACTACCGAGGTGAGACAGCTTGAAGTAACGATTATTTGAACTCGATATTAGATATCATCCGGTCACAATCAATTTAGTAAAATTTAAATATGAGGCAATATATATATTATATAGTTTGAATATTTTATGTGCGTTTGCAATATTTCGAAATTTTCTCGTCATAACGTAATAAATGGCGTTTCAAATACCGGTTGAGACAAGGTCCGGCTTTTTGTGGTCAATTCTTTATTCCGAAACGCACTTTTGCACACTAATATAACTAATGAGGCCGGCACAGTGCCCTGTTCGTTTCTGCCACTCAATACGCAATGCCTCCAGAATTCGGCAGAAAGTGGGGAACGGTTCCCTGTGCTGTGTGCCGAATTCTGAAGGCATTGCGTGTTGAGTGGCAGAATTCAAGGCCGCGCTTTGCCTCGACACCAGAGGGAAGAATTGGATATACCACCACCTTGTGCCACTGCGCCACGACGGCCTCTTATATTATATGTGTAATTAATAATGTTTAAAAAAATACGCAATATAACAAAGATAATTATTTCCAAACATAATTACGTTAATATAAATTAAATTATATAATTTATTCGTATTTTAAACAAAAATGTTAACATTTTTAAAATAAAATATATTTTTGGTTTTGCTTTTATTATAGGTTTTTTTTTGTTTGTTTGTTCGTTTGTTTGTTTGTTTGTATATGTATAATTAAGCTGATAACGCTCTTCTTCAACTTTGAAGTAATAAATGTAGTAGGTATAAGAGCCAGATAAAACAGCTTCATGTTAATACAAAAAGAAAGATTTCTTTCTCTTCTTAATTGAATAGAAGATGAATCTCTTAATATATATATAATCTTTGAATTATAAATGATTTAGCTACATTATTTCAGATCTTTCATCTCAGACCAAAGACCTAATTCAAACTTTTTTAATAGCATGTACGAGGTGTGTTCAAAAAGTAAGGTGACTTTGTATTTTTAAGAAAAAATATTTATTTATTTATCAATATTTATGTTGTCCCCTTCAAAGTAATCCCCCTCAGATACAATACACTTATGCCAAC
>DWNA01001320.1:0-15264 GCA_018249835.1 Heliconius besckei | reverse complement strand
TCATGTAATAGCCTCATCTGGAACTCACTTTACTAGATCAGCAGATCGAGATTTATTTCCGGGACTTATAATATAATTTGTCTTATTGCCCCAAATTGAAATTGCTTGAAAGCTCCAATCTGCTGGAAATATCGTAGGTAAATATTTTAATAACGAAAACGATATATATAACTTGGATTTTTAGCTGGTTGTATTACCATATTAGAATATGTATATGTATTTGTATGTGTACTTAGTATGTGATTAGAAAAAGCACATAAGCTGTGCGTGTATTCGTTGGCGATTCAAAGATTTTTACATACAAACTTTCAACCCCTTATTTGCACCCTTAGAGGGAGAATTCTTGAAAACCACGAAACATGTGTTCAATTATATACTTTTAAAAATCTAAATTTCAAATTTTATGAAAATCGGTGCTAACTAAAAATTTCTTTCCATACAAACTTTGAACCCCTATTTCACCCCTTTAGGATTAAAATTGTTCAAAATCCCTTCTTAGTGGATGTCCAGATTACGAACGTAAACATCTGTCCAAATTTCACGTTTCTACGCACAGCGGTTACGGCTGTGCGTGCGTCTCACCTCAGTCAGTGAGGACAAGTCCTTTTATATATATATAGATTCTACTTTTTTATGTTTTCCTTATAAATAATTAATTCCCTCTAATGAGAATCAAACGCAGTACCTTCGAATTTTTACAGCCATACATCGTGCTATAACGTATTAATTTGATTCAACACATAAGTATATCAATAGAATGTAAGTTAAGTAAAAACTTGTATATTTAACTTACAATGTATGGAAGGAAGTTTGTTTGTTTAGGTCAAACCTTGCAAGCTAAATTAGAAGCACTTTCTCTCATTCTACGGAATTGAAATTTTTGCACTCATTCAGTTGTGATAACAATGCATGAATGAGGCTGCTGCGCGAGGAGTTAGCTCCATTCAACAGATCTCCTCAAAGGTCGACGGCATAAACATGCAATTTTGTACAAGATTTCAACTAGCAAACTAGCAACTATATCGATTGAATTTGTGAATAAAAGCCTATTTTTATTTTTTTAAACTGTTAATTTATTAAACACTGTATTCTCATTCTCAAGATATTGCTCTAAAATCTAAATTGAATTTGAATTAAAATAAAATAATTATAACATAACAATTTATAGCTTAGTAGTTAGTATTTCAATGAATCCATCCATCGGGGAGAAGGTACAACCAGATCCGTGTAGTGTAAACCAAAGTTATTACTAAACTATTAATGTATTATTCAAGCGCTTAGCTCGTTCACAACTGTTGCTTAGTTCCCGATTTCAAACGATTCATATATTTCCTTTGCATTAAATTTATTTACCAAGGCTATATTAAATTATGTAAATTTTTTTGATGTAACCCAGTATCCTGCGAGTAAGTATGTAGGGCTTTTTACTTACTACTTTTTTCCAGTCCCGTGGACCTCGCACCTTTAATTCCGCGACTAGCGGTATTGGACAATGATACGTGAATCCGACAATACCGGGATCTCGCGGGATTGAAAATTTCGAATCCCATAATATCCAGATTGAATTATGGCTGCGTTATTGGAAACCCTAATGTAAAGGAATCTGTTAAGTGTTAAGACACCCAGTTAGCGGTTAAGTAAGTGAGCTACGACATCTATATCAAATTATATATTTTTCTTTTTTTTTACTTTTTGTGGAATAAAAAGATGAAGTTTAATGTTAGTAAAAATTCGAGTCAGAATGCCAAGCCTAAGTAAAAAATTTATAATCGGACTTCTAAAATTTTCATTCATACCCCGACTTCTCCACCCCAGGGCAAAAGCAAACTTGAAGTTTATCCCAAGAGATGGTAACGTTTGGAATTATCTTTACTTTAAATATTATGAAAGTTGCTGGGCTGCGAGAAAACCGTATTAGCCTCTAATCATGATTAATAATCTAATTCAAATTTTATTCAATTTAAAATAAAACTTCCTTAAATAATAATATAAGTAACAAAAATAAATGGAGTACCCGTCGCGCTGTAGGACAGTGTCTAACTTTAAGCGCGATGGTAGTGCATTCAATTCCCGCTCTGGGGAATGGTTGTATTAAAAATATTTTCATTAGTAAACAAAGCGCGGCGTAAGTTCCACCACTTAACATGCCGTGTCCTGAAAATTGCGGTGGATGTCTTAACACTAAGTTCCCTTTACCTATCCTACGGGAAGAAGCGTGAAACTGTGAAGATGTACCTTTTATGTTAAATTGTTTATCTTATTTATTTGCACATATTTCACAAGACCTCATCTTGTATATATCAGGGTAAGCGGGGGAAACTAGATACTCAGTTCACCATGAACCGCAAAATTTTTGAGACATTCTATGAGTAGAGGAACTCAACGCTGCCCTTTGTCTTGTTATAAGAACGAGAATTAGAAAATTGTTCATTCCTCAAAGTGATAATTGAACCCACAACCACCGTGCGAGTCACCCAACCGCTGCGCCACGACGACACGGCTCCTATATATATATTTAAATATCAAAATACATAAACACAACACAACTGACAGTGAAAATGGCGGACTTTGATACCCACGTTGGAGTAAATTGTACGGGAGTGATAAATTACCATTTCAATTTGTATAATTCGTCACTCACCGCTCATAGAGACGTCAGAGCAACGTTTAAACGTTGTTCCGACAAAAACAGATCTCGAAATTATAAAAGCTTTGCTAAATTAACAGATGGGAATACTAAATTGTGTTATTTGTGACGTTGCGTACTTAGGTAGGTGCTGAATTTTAATTGGTTTGTAGGTATAATAGTTAATTACTGCAGTAAATTTTAAGATGTTGGACTCTATTCTTACAGCTTTATACAATTAAGATAGGGAAAACCTAGTGTCAAAATGCTCCGTTCTTCGCTTCCTGCGTGTATTCGCAACGAATTTGAGACGAGATCGAGTGGAGTTCAATGTCACAACCACTTTCGGCCGCTGCTGATGGTCTCGTCGTCATCATATTTTTATAATAGTAGTCATAACTTAATCTGTGGTAGAACGTAGTCAAAAATATTTATACTACAAGAAAGCATAGTTTCTTATAATCGAACAGAATGGTAGTTATAAAATAAGACAAAAAACATTTAGTTATAAATGACGTGATACACCTGAACACCACCAGAACACCCATTTTTGAAAAGAGTCCCGCTAACTTTTTAACCCCAGTTCGTCGTAGGCCTGAGGCATTTACCCTGAAAAGGGCGATAGAAAAACTTGTCTTTAACTATATCATACCGCTCGAATTTGGTAGAAACCAAGACAGACTGTATTATAATATAGAATCTGATTTTAGTAAATTCTTTTGGGAATCCGGCTTTGGAAATGAATATGTTAGATGTCAATTATACAAGCGTATAAGAATTTCGACGACGCTTGATGAGAACTTATGGCTTAGTGGTCAGCGCGCTTGGACGGTTTCCAAGAGGCACGGGTTCAAATCCCGCTATTTTCAAATTCGTATACTTTTACTAAGTTTAATAAGTATAAATCAGTCTGGGCTCAAAACTAAAAACACTCTGTCCAACACTCTCCCACCGAATTTGACATATTGCATAATTAAGTGGTGGAATCAAACGTCTCGCATTCTTTTAACAAAGCTAGAAAATTAAATAATACAATTTAAGTAATATCAAAAACAAAAGTTCCTTACAGAACTGACACAAAAACACATTTAGTTAGTAAATAATTAATGTCAGCTGGTACTGGCGGCCGAAACTTGAGACAAACACGCATAAATTCTCACAAAATCTTGACTAATTTAACTAGTAGCTTTCTGGCTTTTTGTTGTAGCAAATAAATTTATTTCAACATTAATGTAATCTTAATGCCTGTATACCTACTAAACTGTAAACAATTTATTATTTCCATTTGTTTTCAGCTTCCCGCTTCCTCCCGCATGTAGTAGGGTAGGCCGAAGGACCCTAGTGCTATGGCACTCTGCTCCCTATTTACTGAAGACATTCCGCTTTGAGTGGCGGAATTAAACGCTGCTTTTTGCCTCGGCACCAGCGCGAAAAAAATAAATTATTAAATATGTAATTTCTTTGAATGGAAATCGAATCCGCAACCTGTCGCGTTTACTGTGAGCACAAACGACTCAACTGATTTAAATGCAGTTTTCACTATCGTGTTTGATTTAAATCGTTACGTGTTTTTGTCGTTGATAAATAAAAAAGCTATGTCAATATAGCACATTTTTTTCTACACGCTATATTCCGCACATAGCAGGGAATCTGAGAACCTAGTGCTAAGACAGTCAGTCCCCATTAAGATATTTCCGTTCTCGTTCTACCGAATTCTGGAGCCATTGCGTGTTAAATGGCGGAAAGCACGCACCGCGCTTTGCCTCGATACCAGAGCGAAGAAATGATCCAACTGACAAATCAGACAATTAACTAACAATTCATAATTTTAAAAATTTAATTTAAACAAATTTATCAAAACAAAATAAATAAAATAACAATACAAATAGTTTAAACGTTTATTGTACATAACACGATACCATAAAGCGGAACAGCTTCTACAAGTACTCTTCGATTAATTCACTCCCACCCATTATTAAATACAAATTTGCTGAGTGACAGACTGATTGAATGTTTTTTTTATGCTATTATAATTAAGACAAAGTATGAAATAAATATTATATTAGAAGACTAAACATATTACAATTATAATTGATATATTAAAGAAATTCTTATAAAAAAAATACCCAAAAAAATATAACATACAACTTACTTAAAAATATAAGATAAAAAATACAACTTTTGGTCCTTCGAGCCACTCAACAAATCTGCACTACAAATACATAACATCAAAGTGTTTAATTTTAATCGTATTACTTTATTACATATTATATAAATAGTTTACGTATCTACATTTAATATGAAAGATGCGTATATTACACTTATACTTTGCAATCTCAAATAATAATAATCAATGAAAGGAATGAATTTTTCAATAAAATTACGGGATGAATGAAGAGAACGAGTTTTTGTATGTATTCGCTCATCCTTTTTTATTGTTTTCACGCTGTATCCCGCATGTAGCAGGGTAGACAGAGGGAATTCAGTAGTCTTAAGACATTCTGTTCTCCGCTATGTGCCAATTATATTAAGAATGCAATTTGTCTTTTATTTTTTTATATACAAAAATAAAAGTTAGGAAAATTTTACCTCATAAATGATAATTATTATCAAAATAATTACCTTAAACTAAAATAAAACAAATAAAGTTCTAATATACAAGAAATATTTTTTTCTTTATTATTTAACTAAAAAGCATACATATGTAACATATACAATCTATAATATAATAGCATTATATATGTCCTCACTTAAAACTAATTAATGTTCTAAATCAAAAAAATTGAGGAAAATAGAAAAACACTTAATAAAAAATTCGTATTTTTTATATTAAATATTTATTACTTTTTTAATTTGAATGTAAACTTCATTTACTCTAAATGAACAAAAAAAAACAACCGCGCCAGGCGTTATTATTTTTCAAATGACAAAAAAGCAAAGAAATTTAAAGACACTGTCAATTTAGAATTTATTTTTTTTATTCTGTGCAGAACCAATTGTTAATAATATTATTTTTTGAGATTCTGTCATATAAGTTTTATTATCTATATATCTATATAATGAGCGAACAAATGTTAAATCATTTATATACTAACAACGTGAAAAGGAATCCCGCACCTTGGCTGTGGAAGTTAAAACCTAGCAAATGATAATTTTAAAAAATAACAAAAGAGGAAAATCTTTAGATGATTATGGTTGAATATTTCACTAAGTGTGAATCTAACCAAACATCATCACATTTAGTTAAGTATCCTATATTTCGTGCCATTGACACTTAATATATTGAAAAACTCAAATACTCAACAAAATAAAAAAAAATTGTAACTTTTCGTCTTTTTTATATTTTCTAGTAAAAAAAAAAATTATAAGTCATTTGCTAGGTTTTGTTTTAATATTTGGAAACTGCCGTACGGTGATTTATATACAAAGTTATATATTACGTAACACGCCATTGATCTACATTCAAAAACTGCTTGAAGAACCCTGAAATAAATAAAATGAGGTAACCATTACATTTAAATAAAAATATAAGCAAACTGTGATGTGTATTAACAGACATGATGACAGCGAGAAAAAATACTAAAATGATGTATTTCATTAATGAAAAATAGATTACAAGACACATATTAATTTTATTATAATTGTGAGATGGTGGAGGGGCAATGAAATATTTAATATATTCATTTCCTGGCTCTGATAACGAGGCAAACCGCGGTGTTGAGTTCCGCCACTGAAGATGAAATGCTTACAGAATTCGGCGAAAAATGGGGAACGGAAGTAGCTAAATAGGAACGGAGTGTTACCATTACTTACAATAAATGAGTTTAGCATCGTGTCTCGTAGAGTCCGGAGCGTCCGATGTATCGCACCCATTTGATGACGTCATGGTCCGAGTAGTTCAATTTGGGTTCAAACACTTTTAGATATCGCACCTAAAACAAAAACAATAAATTATATGTATAATTAAAATTGTTATTTTATAATTATAAGCATACAGTAGAGTAAATGATAGTAGTTTCCCTAGTTTCAATGTACCCTCATGTTCACATTGTATCATCGTATCAATTTGACGAAAAGAGTAAAACAGAAATGTCTTAATGGGAATAGAATGTCTTTCACTAGGTTTCCAAGTTTTCTACTATGTGTGAAATACTATAAAATAAAATATATTTTATTATTTAAAACACTATAAAATAAAATATATTTACCTTAAACCCAGAGGGGGCGAATGGCACTTCGAATCCCATAGAGATGGGAGGTCGTGTCCATTTCTTCTTAGTGTCTGTCTCCAGGAGCTCTATTTCAGCTGAGAGTTGAGTCTCTTTCATGCCCGCCATTCTTTTTATCCTAGAAATTTAAAATTAATAAGTATTTAAAACAGTAAGGCAGTTATATCGCTGTCTATAGTAGCCTTTGATTAACTGATGTGAAAAGTGAGCGGTAAAAGAGGTAGGTGAGAACTCAGTTGACCTTCGTAAACACAATATCGAAGATACTGGATCATGATCATGAGGGTCATGTAAAATGAGAACCCCCCGGAGGGCATGTGTTAAGAGGTTGATGACAGTGGACAAGGTGAAAGAGGCATGGGACCAGGGACCATAATGTTTGGTGTTCTGTTCTCTCTGACTACCCCGCTAAGGATACACAGTGAAGGTAGTTCAGTTTTAGTGGTTATAAGTCAGTGGAGAGAAAAATAAAAAACAACAAACAAATGAGTATTGTGTATACTTACTTCCAAACAATAGCATTTTCTGACGCCTTATATTTAGCCTTCCCCTTCAAACAAATCAACTGCACACCGCTAGTGTTCAGTGGCGTCGGTATCTTCACTTCTATTTTTTGACCGAGGAGCGATGGTTTAAAGTTCGATTTGAGAACAACTTTGACGTCCATTTTGGTTCTACCCACTTCACGAACTAACGGGATTACGCGGAATGGTAGGGAAATGTCTTTTGTTGTACGGTATCTGTAACAATACATTTAATTAATAAACCACCACTCAACACGTTATTTTCAACACATTATTTGTGCCCACGCACCACCCCACGGTGGTGCGTGGGAAATGTTGATGACAGTGGACAGTGGACAATGGAGCATCTTAACACTAGGTTCCTCTGCTTACCCTGCTCTACCCTGTATGGCAGTAACGTGAACCTGTAGCATGAATAATATTAAAAAAAAACGTTTAAATTAGTATTAAGTTAATTTGACTGGAACTATTGTTCCAGTCAAATTAACTTCTCTCACCATTTGACATATAAGAATATAGTATATTTTATTATCATATAAGCATATTATAACTGACTGAGATTGGACCGAAACTAAACTGTGACTGACACAAATTTTTTTGTAGAGAATTCACACTGAATTCTCTAAAAAAAATAAACAAATATTCTTCTTACTAACCTCATAAGTTCGAATTCCCCATCTGGTGGTATGAAGGAGATGGAGTGCTCGGTTTCAAACTTGCTGAGCTTCACGCACTGGTGGAACTGGCAGTCGTCTATCACCACCACAGGCTTGCCGGAGCGAGCCGGGTCGCTGTCAGTGTTACCGGATATACCACCTATGAGAAAAAGAATAAGTTATAAAATTGTTTAAGAACAATTAGAATTCAGAAAAATCTATGGTTTAAAATTTTAAATTTTTAAATGAATTGAAGCAAATTGTAGCTCAAGTGCACTGTGCGTGCGACTGTAAAAGTGACAGGTTCTGGGTTCGATTTCCAATATCTATTGTTTTCATTTTCCGCGTTGTCGTACTCATTACTATAAAGCGCGGTGTTGAGTTTCGTCACTCAACAAACGGAACGGAAGTGTCTTAATGGAAACCCTCCTGGTTTTACTAGATATCCAGGTTCTCTCTATCCCTACATGATATAAAAGTGAAGGAAATATTAAAAAATAAGGACATAATGAAAAAGCTTGATGCAAATTTATCTGTAAAATAGTAGTCGTCAGTTTTTTATAAACAAGAATTAACCATTTCATTGCTCTGGTAATACAAAACGCATAATTAAATTCCGCCACTTTACTATAAAATAAAGTAAAGAGGTATACAGAGACCGTAGAATTCGGTGCTGCATTTGCTCTGGCTACTCCTCTAGGGATATGCATAAGCTGAGAACCTATAAAAAATAACTCACCATTCCCTTTTCCTTTGGCCTCCATAACAATTTTATCGTTGATGCCAAACTTGCATTCTGGCATTCCTGATAAGTAGGACTTCATTACTACTTTACCAGCTACATGGGCTGAGAGCACTTGACCTATGAAAGACATAAAAAAACTATATATATTGAGAAAATAATAATAAAATGGAAAATATAGAACTAGACTAATAGATGCCTCAATAAAGAAATAATTAAAGCGATAAATAAATAAAAAATTTGGAATTTCACAATAATTTCATAAAAATTAGCAGTTTAAATGGCTACAGTAAAATCAGTAAAGGTAGGTATAAAATGGTCTCAGTTTTTAGTACTCTATAAAAATTCTACACTCCAAGAACTGCTGATTCAAACCCTGCTATAAATTTGCAAAGTAAAAAAGAAAAGATCCATAAATATTTTTTTAAAGTCATAACATTGCTATTTAAAAATACCTTGTGGAGACATCAATAAGTTGACATATTCCAGTACATCAAGGAACAGTTCATTGCGTCTGTACTTGATGCCTTCACGACGCCATCCTATCTGACCTGTGACCTGACAAAAGTTATTAATTACAAAACAATTATTACAGTACTTTCAACATTTTTGAAGTACATCCCACTAAAGATAGAAGAATATTTTTAGAAAACATATAAAAATTTAAACTAGCAACATTTTTCATAAATTCTTATAAGCTTGTTACAATTTATTCACACTTAAGCTTTCATTGCAAATTTTAGCAAATCCATATAATTCGACAAACGCCGGCTCCACATACCAAAACGGATAGATAACTCATTGTTACATTTTAGCTGAGCAGAGCGTCTAAGCAAGAGCGCAGAACAAGCGAGCGAGAATGTAATTTTTCATCAATGTTTTCTTATAATGGTTAACATCAAATTATCATTTGTAAAGCAACTTCACAGACAACCAGTTTTTTCTATTGTATTTTTTATCACAATATTGAGCTAGTTTTCCTTGTAATAATATATTTTATATTCTATTAAAACCATATGATTTGTAGTTACAATTGGTTTTTTTTCATCTTCAAGCTTTATTAGATGAGTATAGAAATGAATGTGGGAATTTTTATACATAGTATACTTACTTGTGATGTAATCTGTGCTTGTTCCTCCTTGGAAGCGGACTTGATACCTTGTTGTGTGATGAAAGTTTTCAAAACACCTGTATCTGAGTTTTGAGGGTAGCCAAAGTCTAGGATTTCTATAAAAAAATGTTAGAAAAATCCATTTTTGGCATTTATTACTTTAAAATAGACTTTGTTATATCAATTTGAGATTATTCAGATTACCAACCACGTGATATGTAGTATCCCCATTAGATTGAAAAATTAATTTAAAAAAACACATATAATTCTAATATTACTTAGGCTCGTATTTATAAATCACTCTCAATGAATCTCAAACTTGAGAACAGTTTATAAATACAGGACTATATGTTTTTAATAAATATATATACAAACATACATTATATATATTTTGTTTTATGATATAAACCAAGTATTTTCTCAAACCACACATGTTTTAGTCATACGGTTATACAAATATTTGTTACAATTTAGAATTTCTGTCAATTTACTGACATGTGTGATAGGTGAAATCTAACTACCTTTACACATTCCAACATCTATGAATCATTGTATATTGTTATCTTACAAAATTATTTTGTTATTTTAGATTTAACTTGCATTATTTAAAGAAGTACATATGAATATAGAACAATTTTTCACAAACTTGGTGTGTACTTTTTTTTTATTACATTATTTTTTATAATAACAGTTTTTAGCAATAAAAGTGTGTATCACTTACCATCAAGCAATTCATAGATGAGTACAAAATTATTCTTGATGTTTTCTTCTGAGATTTTGCCAAAGTATGATTGCATCACATCAATAATCTTGAGTAGAAATTCAAATACCATAGCAGCATTTACATTTTGCTTGGTCACTGCCGCCAGCCATATATTTGCTCTCTGTTATACAAAAATATGTAGTTAAAAAAAAAAACAATTTGCAGTTTTGATTTTCCCTAATAGGGTAGGCAGGATCCTGGTGTCAAAACACTATTCTTTTCTTTTCTCTAAATTCAAAACATTGAATGTTGAATGGCAGAACTCAATATCACATTTATGTTACCAGACCAGAGGAATAAAATTAATATATTTCGCCAAGTTTCACATTTACAGTCAGAAACTGTTCTACTACACCACAATGAGTAATATAGAAAATAAGTTTTTTTTATCATTATGCATCTCTTACTACTCCCACATATTATTTTTTTCTTATTTTCCAATATAAATGGTATCTAATGTATATCATCAGACTAATAAAGTCATAACAATTTCTAAAATATCTTTGTCATAATCATATATGGTTATAACAGTAACTACAGTAGTAATAAATCATCTATTTTAATCCTATAAGATTTAACTCTTGGCATTAGAACTGAAAGTGAGCCAAATTATATTAAATGGTTTGCCAAGCAAATAGTATTTACTATGATAACGTTGAATAATTAGTTTAACAACTTATTTAAACGTAAAAAGTTACAATGTTAAAAAAATATAGTAAATTTATGATTGTTTGCAAAATTATTACCTTAATATGAAAAAAGGAGGTGCGGGCGATGTTAGTGACAGGAGAACGAACTTGCTGTCGAGCATGGATCACGTTGACCCTAAATGCGTCAACGGCATTCCGCCCTATATCATCTCGATACACCCTCGAAATGAGCACCTCCCCCTTGTGATTGTACACGAATAGGCCCCCGATCATTTTGACGATTGCCTATTTACTAAAATAAAACATTATTACTCAATCATCAATATACCCTAATTTCAAATGGTCAGTCACTTGTGTACGGCTAAGTGAATTGTTAATCAATAAACCAGGATATGACCAATATAATAAAAGCGATACAGTTAGAACTAATGTAGAAACAATAAACTCACGTAGGATTTAGAAAATACATTGAATTCGAAATAAATCTACCCTTAATATCAGCGTGAGTGTTTAAATACACTCATTTTAGGATAGTTTCGCAAAATATTGAAGAAAAGAGCAGATGATACCCGCCCCCAAAATGAAACGTCAATAGTTGTTAAGTCAATAGCCGAAATTCTGCCGCATAGATTATATAGACGAATAAGTACTTTTTAGGGATTGTACATAACTATTGTTATATAATTCTTAAAATTCTTTTTTATTAAGAGGTAATATCGTTTACTATAGATTTACTTTAGTTTTAAAATACATAATATGTCTTTGCTAACTGTAACAAATATATTTTCTTTTGTATAATAATTATTATAATAATAATTAAATATCGTTTATCTTATTAGATATTACTATAATGTACTCCTACCTTTATCAAACATCCGGCCACAACTTACATACAAGTCTAACCATCAACCCCATCACTATATCACAGACAATATTAAAGAAAGTAAAGTGTTATTTTGTCAATGGTGTAAGATTTGGGTCGATTATGTCATGGCGGGTTAGATGTTTCGGCACTCGGTTTATTTGAATTTGTTTTGAATTACGCCGTCAATGATCCCGTTTGGTCCGTTCTTGTTTAACACTTACGGTATCGATATACTATTAATCGTTTCGTAAACATTTCAAATGCTGAAACAATTGCAAATGGGCCTTCGCGCGTTCATGCTAATCGCATCCAAAGTATGGAGTTGTTTTTGTTACATGTTTAGGAAGCAATATAGAGCGGTAAATATAAATTGTTAACATTTGATTTATGAAAGTAAGTATATTTTTATGCATTGTGTTTCACGTGGTGTTTGCTTTTCAGTTGGCTCAGCATCAATCTGTCAAATATGAAATTTATCCACTTTCCCCAGTATCTCGACACAGGCTGAGTGAGTATCTTATTGTTTTATCAGCATATATTTAAAATAATAATCATCACACATTTCACATTTCTATAATATTTATCTGTCACTCGTCGAACACGTTATCAGAACACATCCTTGTCTATTTATAGCCAGTATCTTGTACCCTTATTTAATAAACATGTCGCGTTCTTTAACAAAAATAGTCCAATTGCGTTAACATCTCAACACATGTGTACCAAATGTGTGTGAAAGGAGTTTTGTAACTTATTCAAATTCCATTCTTTTTGATATCTAATAAGATATCCACGAGAAGAGATATCAATAAGTCCCAATGTAATATATTTTTTATGATACATATTAATTGTAAGGTAATACCAATGTTTTTATATTTCCTCATACACACAAGCAATCTTATGTTAGTTTACTTATTTATAATAAAAGATTGATGAATGAAATATATCATAAATATATTAATTAATTGATTTTTTTTCTGAAGGCAAATGTGCTCCAGAGTAAGTCTCTGGTAGTTTTAAGTGTTGTGTTTTTCTGAAAATCAAAATTTTATTTGTAGTTTCATGTTCTTACTCGCATAGGAAAGTAAAGAGAGGGAACCTAATTTTGAGGCACTCTGTTCCCTATATACCTTAAAATTTTTCAAGACTTTGTATATTAAGTGGCAGAATTTTGACACCTTACTTACTAAACAAAAGCTTGAATTAATAATGATTTCCCAAGGGAAGTTTGAACCCGCAATTATTTAGGAAAATAAAAAAATAATAACAGAACTTTCTCATGGGCATTAGAACTAAAATTTAATTCTCTAATGTACACTAAATATTTAGTTATGTCAGTACAGGTATTCTATTTTCTTATCTATGTATATGAGATAAATAATATATCAACTCAAAAACAAAAAATATTATTGAAGATAATAATAGATTAGAGATTGAGTCTGTGCACCAGCACTACATACTAGCATATTGCTAGTATTTAACTTTAAACACAATGACTATATAAATTCCCTTTTGACAGAATTAGTTATTCTCACTTGCTTGCTCTAATACACTGACACAGCGTGGCTTTGAGTTCTGCCACAAAAATTGGGTGGTGTGTCTTAACTTTAGTCTTGGTCGCCTCTACCTACTCTTCTATACATACAAACAAAAAACTTAAAATATTATTGAAATACAAATGAGTTTCTATAGGTACCTACTTCATTTCTTATTGTATATGAACTTATGTTTTAGAAAAAAACACTTCTTTTATAGTAGACAAACATTTTTTCATTTAACTGCAATAGAACTTAGGTGCATTTAAACCTAAGCAACAAATAGATTGTTTCATACTTTATCTTGTGTACAACAGAGAACCTTGTGTCAAAATACTCCAATCTCACATTTCTGTCTGAATTGAAGACATTGTGTGCTAAAAAATGGAACTCGAGAGTGATTATTTTTGTTGCCAGAGAAAGCAAATGAAAATAATTAGATCCCCCTGTTTAAAAATTGAACTCTCAACCATCATATCTACAGTCAGGCAACATCACTGCACCACATTGGTTGTGCAGTGACTAATAATTTGAGAATTTTTTATCTATTTTTATCATATCTACCTATCTAAGTCAAAATTCAAAACATTCATCAATCAACATGATACTTTAGAAAGTGCATGACAGTTAATAATTGTGTTTGCTAGTTGCCCTTGACTGTGTCGGCACAATGGATTTATTAAAGCTGTTTATCGAAATACTAACTACTAGAGTGTAAACTTGATTGCATTACTCGGTACAAGAGTGTGAGTGTAACCCGGTGGTTGTGGGTTTGATACTCACTCAGAGTAATGCATTATTATTTATTAATATTTTCAATTCTTCACTCTGGCAACAAGGCAAAAAACCGGCGTTTACAAGGCCCGAAGTTAACTTGAGGCTCACCGGCATAGCATCTCACTGTAAAGGCGATTGTCTTGGGTTCGAATATGAGAATGAATTAGTTCTTTACTCTTGTAATGAGACAAGCAAGGCCTTGAGATGCGATGTCTCGAAAAAGAAGACGGTACTTGGAGAACAGAGTTTTATCACTAAATTCTCTAGTCGCAAAATTTGATTGGATTGTGTACCCCACACAGTGTTTTAAAACTTAAACTTCTGTGTGTTATGCGGGAAAAAGCGTATTTTGTTTATTTTTAATTTCTCTATTGTTCATAAGGGTTATTGAACTCCATTTTATTTTATTCCAGGTCTAGTCAAAAGGAAAATCCTAGTTCTAGACTTAGACGAAACATTAATACACTCGCATCACGATGCAATGGTGCGGCCCACAGTGAAGCCGGGCACGCCGCCCGACTTCGTACTGAAAGTTACTATTGACAAACATCCCGTCAGATTCTTTGTACATAAGAGGCCTCATGTGGATTATTTTTTGAATATTGTAAGTATTCTCATTAAATAATTTTTAATTTGTTTAATTATAATGATAGTTTACGCCATTATGGTACCTATATGTTTTTTTTTATTGAAAAGACAATGCAAACTTTGGATTATGGAGTAATCAACAACTGTGAATTGTTTATATTTAACTGGAGAATATTCTGTCTTAACAACTTTTAACAATGT